>PVHP010022903.1:0-27871 GCA_004024765.1 Zapus hudsonius
GTAGCACAGATTCTTCAACCAAAGGTGAGAGCAGTTTGAATGAAAGGGAATAAGCCCATTTGTTAGAAAGACTTCCTGATGTGTAGGTATCTAACTCTTCTTAGTTAGAGAGCAGTGGAGGCTCTCTCTGGGGCCTATTGGTTTCCTGTCCTAGGGAATCTGGCTTGGGTCCCAGAGCCAGAGATGAGGTCTCCCCCACTGAGCGGGTCTCATGACCAATCCATGAGCAGTTGGTTTCCTGCATGGGTTGTGTGTCACTATTGCACAAGTGTGCACTTCTTGCTCGGCTAGTTGATTTTATATCTGGCAGGATCTCCTCATTCCCTGGCATTCCCATAGCACTTCCCAGCACTGTGAGGGAAGGATATGAGCTGGGAGGGACCAATTCCCTCTCAATCTGCTTGCTGCTCTGTGCTCGCAGGCTGTGGTGTCTTCAGCAATAGGGACTTTCCTTTCAGCTATCATGGGTAACCAAGTGCCTTGACAATGACCTGTAATATTTTGGGGACCTCATGTGTCACCCTGACCAACCAACATTGTCAAGTTTTTCTCCATTGATTATGATATAGTCTTTATGTCTGTCATATATTGTCTTTATTATATTGAGATATGATATATCTTCTCCAATGTTTTAATCATAAAGTGATGTTGGATTTTATGAAGGACTTTTCTGCATCTATTGAGATAAATCCTGACTTTAAATCTGTTTATGTGATGTATTACATTCAACAATTTTCATATGTAGAGTTAACCTTACATCCCTGGGATGAAAGTTAATTGATTGAAGTGGATGATGCCATTGACGTGTTTTGAATTTGGTTTGCAAGAATTTTATTAAGATTTTTTTATAAATATCTTTATTATGAATGTGTTTATACATTGCATGAGCAAATCTTGTGAAGGTGTCCCTGTTTCCCTCCTCTCTGTCCCCTACCCACTGGGGTCCTTCTTCGGTGGGCATACTGGGTCTATCCATAGGTTAGGGGGATATGAACGCACCAGAGGAAGCCAGTTTTTTTTTGTTGTTGTTTTTTTTCTTTCTCCCTTGTGCATTGTTGCTGAGGGGGACAATGTCTCTGGATATTCTCTCCTACCATGGCTCTTACATTCTTTCTGCCTCCTCTTCCTCTCAGCTCCCTGAGTCATGGTGGGTGAGTTTTGAGTCAGCTTTTTTGTTGAGATCTTAAATATCTCTGGATCTTTGCCCTGGGCTATGATGGGTATCGTTGGTGTCTGTCATGGGTTATCAGACTTGCTGGGGTGATTGGTCTCCTGTTTGTCTCCTCACTTTCTCATAGGTTTGATTTGGGTCCTGTGTGAAGGCTAGGTGTGGTTTGTCTCCTGCCAGGATGTTAGCCATCATCCAATGTCTTGTTGGTGCAATTGGGTTGTCCTTGGCTCTCTCAATGCCTTATGAAAAATACAAGCAGAATCTCCATCAGAAAGTGAGATCAGTATAGGTTAAATGAGACAACATTGCTATTTTGGCTAGCTCCTAATGGGTGTAGCCTCTCTGTAGCTTTCTGGTAGTGGGAATTTCTCCTAGGAGCCTGAGATCTTGGTCCTCATAAGATTTTGCCATGGATCCCAGCTCCAGTTAAGGGTTCCTTGTCACTAAGAGGATCTCTTAGCCAATCATTAAGCTGTTGACTACCCTCCTCTGTTTAGCACCACTATTGCACAGATGAGCATTTCTTGACTTTCTGGTCTCTTCCATACAGCCGTGTGTTCAGCATTCTTGTGACAACTGTCTATATTGGGTTTTTTTTTTTTGACAACTGTCTATATTGTATATCAGTGGTCTCTGCTTTCTCAAAATATCATGGACCAATTTCCCCTGGCAGCTCTTGCAACACCTTCCAGTGCTACACATGCTTCCTTCTGGGAGCTGGATACCATTCTGGATCTAGCAGGATCTCTTACTGTTGTTTGATGATATTCTGTGATTTCTTCAGCAATAGGGTCTTACCTTAGGCCTGGGGCAGGTACTCTAGAGCTTTGACAGAAGTCTGTCACATTTTGGGGACCTCGTGGTTCTCTTTGATCAATAGCTCAGTGTGGGAACAAACCAATAACTGGGATGGGACAGGGAGATGCAGGCCTGAGCTGTCCCAGCCAGCGGGTCAATCAGCAAAGGCTCTAGAGAGGGGGTGAGAATAAAAAAGGAACAAGAGACCAAAAGATGGAGCAAGTCAGTATTACTAATCAAACTCATTTTATTACAGAACAGGCAGTACTTAAACATCCCCTTGCAGGAGGAGATGCATGGGTGGTTACTTAGGAATTAGCATAACCAGGTTGCTAAGTAACCTGGACACAGCAAGGGTCATGTGATCTCTAGGAGGAAGCCTGCAGGCAGGGGAGAGAAAGTTTGGCAGAGAAATAGGAGCTTAGCATTGGTTAGTAGGGAGAAGGACAGAGACCTTCAAAACAATGTTGACGCAGATAAAGGCACAATAAACAGCTTCCCACAGGTCCCCTTTCTTACATATTTTAAATGGCAGATGGACTGTGCCTGTCTTAGGTTGGAACCCCAGAAACAAGTCTTACCCATCTTGGATAGAGACCCTATCGTCCCTGCTCTGTCTTAGGTTGACTTGATCCTTCAGCATTCAGACCTCCCTTACCCGTCTCTGGACGACCCAGCAACAAATGGAGGGACTCCTGTCTTAGGTCGGGCCATGCCGTGCTTAGAATGCAAGGTTCTCTTACCCATCTTTGGCTAACCAGTCCAGCAGCAATTTTTATTTATGAATTTTCATCATCAGCCATTTCAGGTTTAAGAATATGGACCTGGGTAAGCTTAATCTTATAGCGTCTATTTGTAGACAGGGGAAGGTCATTAGTTTGATGAAAAGGAAAAGGTCCTAGTGATAGCAAGATTAGTACGCCAATTTAAGGGTCCCAGCAGGGGAAGCAGGTAAGGCAAGACTCCATTTAAACTGCTCCAGAGAGAATATCCTTCTTCTCTCTCGTACATTCTTGATCTTATCCCGGACAATGCCAGGTTTGCATAAAAACAGCAGCCTTCCTGTAAAGCCAGACAGGTTCCTCCTTGTTCTGCAGTGAGTAGATCTTTCACAGCAAAAAAAATAGTTATATTCTGAATAACAAAAACTTAGGCAAGAGAATCATTTAGTACTAAAGTTGACCTGTGGTGGTCACCTTATTAAAAGTTTGCTACAACTAGTCTTTTAGAAAAAACCAAAATTATTTTTTTATTGAAGGAGACCGAGAAAATATCTTTAGCAATTACTATATAGTATAGAAATATGTACTTGGAAAGTTTACAACCATTGAAAAGTATCTCTAACCAATGAACAGCCTGGTCCTTAACAGACTTATACATAAGACACTTTTTAGGGATATTCCCCCCCTTTATTTTATTTTTTTTAATTATAAGTAAGCAGAAAACATATAGCACTTACAGTAGACAATGTCTCTAACCAAAACTAGGGTTTTATGGTGTCAACTCATTATTAGTTTAGTTCACTGTATGAGTCCCCCCACCCTCACATTCCCCATGTCATCGAAGCTTATCGGGGACATTGGTCTCTGTGTCTCTTTTCCTGTTGTGTCTCTGTCTAGTTTTGGAATTAGTGTAAGGATGGCTTCACAGAAGGAGTTAAGGAGTGTATCCTCCTTTCAGTACAATCTTCTTGCTGATTTCCGTTGCCTTCACCATGCTTTCAGTTCATTCTTGAATTCCTGTTGTTGATTTTCTTCATTCAGCCATGCTTTAATTTTTTGTGAGTTGTTTATTTGGTTTCTCAGCTAATTTTTCCATCCTTTTTCTCATGGTCTCGTTAAGCCTGTTGAATGTACTTGTCATAGCTTCATTTGGGGGGGGGGGTTTCTATGACTGAAGTTTCCTCTAGGCTTGCAATGGGAGCTTCCACTATGTGGTGCTAGGTGTCCTAGGTGGGGATCTTTTGCTTGATGCCTTGGCTTCTTTGTTTTGCATTGGGATGTGCCCGTCTTGAAGTAGTTGTCTTGTTTTGCCATGAATATAGCAATTGGTATCTCCTGTGGGATATGGATTGAGGGCCTGGTTCAGGTTTGGTTAAGGTAGTAGGATAGTGGTGTATTCACAGGTTTAGGCTGGGTGTGATCTTGAACCTGGGATGGGTCTTTGTTGCATACTCACTGTCCTGGGAACTCTGGGTGGGGCCCTGGAAAGCCTAACCAACTCAGTGACCAGACAGGGTCCTATTGTCTCTCCAGTGCTCGCTTCATGGTGCTTGATGGTGAGTGACTACTGCTAGCAGACAGGGAGAGGGGATGGTGGGGATCTTGCTATGGGGGTTGGTCTCAGTCACAGTGGTTATTGGGCTTACTTGACTCACACATTTGTGGTGATAGTATGGGATCAGTGATTGAAGGCATATCCCTTCTTGTGAACCTGCCCAAATATATCTTCTGTGGGGATCTGGTGGTTCCCTACCTACTCCCTGTGAGCACACCCTGTGAAACAGTGCCTACCTGCCACTCAGGAGCACGCCAGACAACCAGCACTTTGTACTTACTTTTTTTGAATATTTAACATTTGTTAGAATATTTTCCTATCATTTACTTTTCAATATTGTTTATCTGGATGTCCTCTTACATAAAGAGTCATGGGCAAGAAATCAATTTCCAGATCTGTCCCTTCCAGTCTGTTTTCTTCTTGCTGCACCCTGCATAAATTGCCAATTCTGTTAGTGACAAATACATTACGATATGCTGACATCCATGGACTGTTTGAAATCAATACAAGGTGATGTAGATGAAAGTACTTTGAACCATTGAAGTTACACACAGTGGTGACAGCTTTTAAAACTTGCACAATTGTCAAATGAAGCCACTTTATTTTATGTGAGAAAAATAACTGAAATTGTCTTTCTTTCAAAGCATATTGATACAACATCATGCCACTGAAAGAACCATCACACACGCACACACATGTGACTAACAGTTTTTGTAGAATTTGCCTAGTTTTACCATTGCAGATAAAGCTCAAGAGATGGCATATTATTCATTTTTGTTTCTGGTTTCTGACTGTTTCCAAGGGAAGACAAAAGCTTTGGACACAGTGGCCTAGAGTAGCCAAAAAGACTGTTTACTTATTTATTGTTAATATGTAGAAACTCTGTATGAACAAGTCTTGTATTGGTATCCCCATTTCCCTCCTCCCTGTACCCAAGCCACTGAGGGCGCTCCTCAATAGGTTTGCTGGAATGGTCCATGGGATGGAGGGCTATGAGTTGTACAAGTAATAGACAGGGTTTTACTCATCCTGTGGTTCCGTTTAGAAGGCTATGCCATATCAAAGGTTGAAGATTCAAGTAGAGAAGAAATAGGTAAGTTAATTGTTGTAGCCAGCCTTCTGTGTTTCTGTGCAGAAAGAACCCAAACAAAAGCAGTTTGTGGAGGAATGGGTTTATTTGGCTTATGGATTCCAGGGGAGACTCCATCCTGGCAGGGAAAACGATAGCATGAACAGAGGATGGACATCACCTCTGCCACAGCACTGGAAACAGCGGCAGGAAGGTGTGCCAAACACTGGCAAGGGAAAGCTGGCTTATAACCCCATAAACCTGCCCCCGACAACACAGCTCCATAGAGGTTGTAAAACCCAAACTGCCATTAGCTGGAGATTGAGCATTCAGAACACATTCATTTGCTTGTCGGGGACACCTGGATCAAACCATGACATTAATTCTTAGCTCCATTCTCTTGAACATTTAAGAAAATCTTTTGGGGGACTAACATCCATGCCAGGGTTAAATTCTGTTTGTATTTTTCAGAACCACAGGATGAGTAAAATATGCCTAATTTGACCCTTCAGGGGAACATGAATCTATTCATATATTAAAAATATATATGGTATGTTTATAAGCTCAAAGTCATGAACCTTATGTTTATTCAGCTTCATCTTATGATGAAAACACACTGTTAATCTCTAGAATCCCTGATTTCTTCATTTATTATTCAAATAAAGACCTTCCAATTCAACCACTGTGCACCAAGCACTCCCCTTTGAGATAGGAATTAGGAAATAAATTTTTGTCTTGTAAACTCCTTAAACATGAGGAGACTGTACTCTTGCAATGAAAGTGGAAAATAATTAATGGAAAAAGTAATTATAGGTATTGCCTAGGGCTATGAAGAAAAACTTGAGTGTTTTGATCAATAGTACCTAGCTAGAGGGATTAATAAAATCCAGGTGACAGTCTTGGAAGGCTTCTCTTAGGAAGTGACATTTAATTTGAGCTGAGCCAATCAAGCAAGGATGTGAATACAAGACTCCAAGAGGAATGAATTAGAAAAACCAACAATTAAAAAAGGCAAAACCCCAGAGTGAGGCCTACACTTATCCTATTTGGGGAAATGAGGCTATAAACAAGAGAGAAGAATGGACTTGAACTCATGAGAAAACTATAGAGGGAAAGTCCAAGGAAGACCTTGATAAGTCATGATAAAGGCAGGACTTTGCATATCACTTCAAGTCCAAGTCTCAGCCATAAAAATATTTAAGGAGATGCCACATCCACTCAATCAATCAATATTTAATTTTAGCACCATCAATATGCCAGATATTGACCTGAACTAAGCTACAGGGACAAAGATCCCGACCCCTGACCTACCAGCTATCCCTCTGGCTGCTGAGAAGAGGATTGGGTTAGGAACAGTACTGAAAGCTGCCACATAGTAAATGCTAAAACATTCCATCAATGTTGAATGTAACCAGAGGTTTACATTTTGCACACTTGTTCTTCAACAGGAAGTGCTAATTGGCGAATTTAAAGAGTGTCATCTAAATGACAGAGCAGGTCATTGTGGGGAGGGGCTATTTACAGCTGGGCCACTGGTGTCCACTTTCTCACAGCCTCGACCACGTGTCCCCACCACCGTCCACTGAGCAGCCCTGGCATACCTTCCCTTCTGGGTGCTCTGAAACCATGACCCGAAACAAGTCTTTTCTCACTTAAGCTGATTTTGTCAGGTATTTTGGCCACGATGATATAAAAATTAATTAAAACAATTCGTACTGCAGAATAGCAGAGAGGCGAAGATCGTTCCAGGATTCATTATGGTGATGGTAAGAATTTACAACCACTCATTGGTTCCGGAAGAGAGGAACAGACACTGCATACAACTAAATATTTATTCATAGTAAGTGGCATGGCTAGTGTAAGATAACACCAAACACAGGAGTCTTTATACTTAAGCGGAAATTTCTGAAGAGCATTTATTGTTCCCTGGATGAGGAAAACTAATAGGGCGAAGAAATAGAATAAGGTATAAAACAAGTGATATGATAAATAATGACATTCCAAAGTCTGATGGTTGCAGACACTGAAAATAATTGTACAGCCAATTCCGAGTTGTTTAGGAAAATATATAACAATGTTGTTTGCATTCTCTCTCTTCGGTTGGTTGATATACATGTAGATAAACACACATATGTACACCTATTTATTTTGATAAGCCATGTCAAGTGAACGGTAGATATTAGCACATCCTGCCAGTACTTCACCATAGATATTCTAAGATGAGGGCATGCAGAATAACATCTCAAAACCCTAACAACCAGAAGAGGTCAATGCACTAATTACATGTAGCTGATCGTCACATCACCCTAAAAGTGATTTTATGACAATTATTAAGTGCAAAATGCCATTAAATTCTAATGATATTTGATGGTTAAATTTCTTTTAGCACATGCTTATAATTTAACATATTATGATATTGAACATTGTAAAATGGTGATTTTTCATTATATATCATTCCTTCTATATCCATTTTATCTTAATTTAAAAAATTGCCTATACATTTGTTTTAATCTACAGATATAGCAAAATATATTTTAAATAACAAAAATGTAAAAAAATGATTATGTCTGACATTTATTATTTTTTTAAGTTTTTTATTTGTTTGAGGTAGGATCTTGCTTTAGCCCAGGCTGACCTGGAATTCACTATGTAGTCTCAGGGTGGCCTTGAATTTATGGTGATCCTCCTACCTCTGCTTCCTGAGTGCTGGGATTAAAGGTGTGTACGACCACTCTCAGCATGACTGACTTTTCTATCAAACAAGAAAGATTCCTGTGCTAAACATCCATTAGTTTTCCTGAGCAGTGTACTTTTCCACTTAAGGAAACAGACCCTAGAACCTCAGTTTTCTCTCTTGGAAGCTATATCGTCCTGCTCTGTGGTCTGAGAAGTTTCCATTTCCCTCAACTTTAGAATAGAAAAAGCACCCATGACTAATTGACTAGAGACTTCCTCATCACTGGGCACAAACCAGCAAAGAAAATGTGACTCACATCAGACAAACTAGTACCAACTCTAGGATTATTCTGGAACTACCAGAAAGGAGAAATCCCATTTCTATGGCACTGTGATCTATGGAATAATTAAGTCAGCAACTTTGTCATGACAGCATAGAAGTCACTGGAAAAGAGGCAGAGAGGAAGGTGCTGGCTGGGCAGGACTCTGAGAACACAGTGAAGTGTGAATGCTTACAGATCCCTCAGAGCCTTGGGGGCCTTCATTCCTGGAGCTGGTCTATCTCAGGTCTTCAGCCAACCTAATTAAGTTTTATTTACAATACGAAACACTAAATTATGTTCCTGTCTTCTTTTCCCATGAAATCATTTGGCTAATATTATTACATTATTTATTCTCCAATGCTAGGGATCCAGCCCAGATCTTGGTTCAGGCATTGGGCTATCTCCCCAGCTTTGATACTCTTCTGAATATTTATAAAACTTAGGCTAATATACACTTTGACCCAAACTCCTCACTTGATCAATCAATCAAAAAGTTGTAGAGAATTCTGAAGACTGGAAATCTCTCAACTAGTTGCTTGTGAAGCTACAACTGAAAATTAGGTAGAACTGTAGCCTCTGTGTTTGCAATTTGGCTTCAAAGACTATTTCACATAGACCCTGTGATGGTTAGGTTTTGTTGTCAACTTGATCTTTTTAATTATCTTGGGTGGGTCTCTGAGGATGTTCACAGGAAGGCAGCCTCTCAGCAAGGGGCAGGATGTAAAGAAGCTCAAAGAAGCTGGAAGTAAACATCCTTTCCTGTGTGGGCAGTGCAGGAAGGAAAGTCCAGAGACTCAGGAAGCCATTAAGTCTGGGATAGGGTTGCAAGACCTTGTCCTAAGGCTCTATAAAGAGAAAGGAGATGTCTCTCTCCAGCCCCCTGACTGTTTATTTGTGTGTGTGGTATTGGTGATGGTGTTGGGTTTCTCTCTTTCTGCTTAGACCTGAGAAAGGGGAACAGCCTCTTTCACCATTATGGAACTTCCCCTAGATATGTAGCTTCAAAAAATCCTTTCCTCCCAAAACTGTGCCTGGTTTGGAGATTCATACCAGTGGTGGGTGGCTGACTGTGACAGACCCTATGTTGACTAATTATGTTTCAACAGTATTTGTGTAAACAAATAAAAAAAATAGCAAAATTTTTCTTTAGAAATTGACAGATCTAGTACTGTCTTGAGCCTGGTAACTCTAATATTTAATGGAACCTTTAATATCTTTAGTGGCAACCAATTCCAAAATCCTCATGGAAAGGACAGAAACAATAACATTTATTCATGCTTTTTAGATGTCTTGGGGGGAAATTAAATCATCTTATAAATAAATGACTATTATCCTATTATAAGCAAACATAGTCAAATTCTATAGGAAATTGTAACAAAGTAACATTACATTAACTTTTAAAAATATAAATGATCCATATATTTGCTATTTTGAAGTGAAAATTAAAGTACATTTAAAATTTCTATGTAACATTAAAAAATCTGATTATTATAATTTTAATTACCCAAACATAGTACATATGTATTTTTATTACCTAAGTTGCTTATTTGAAACAGATTTTTGTACATCCTAGAGTCATTTCCTTTGCTAATTTCCCTAACAACATTGCAAAAAAAAAAAAAAAAAAAAAAACATAAAATCCCGAAATACACATATACTCTAGCAATCGGGAAATCCAGTATTTATGTCAAAGTCAAGAAATAATAGCATTCTCTCTGACAGCACTAGGGAGAAATATGGAAACAGTCATTTATTTATTTATTTATTTATTTTGACATTTTCCAGAGCAGACTACCCACAGGGCACTTAAATAGTTGATTTTCTCTTTTGCCATCTCTCTAGGTTAACAACAAAAATATATTCAGCTACCAAGAAACTGAATAGGTTATTTATGTTTCACTTGTCAGATCTATATTTTCCAAACATCCCCTGAGCCACATTTGAGGAGGAGGTAAAGGCAGGGTAGGGGTATTTCAACCATATTTAATTCATGAGTTTAAAGAGGTACAGGGTTTTAATATTGTTGTTTTTTATTCCTTCTAGTTCCCTGAGCTTCTACAATACCAACGATAATAGTATCACTGGGGTTTGAATGCTTCCTGTGGAATCCCACAAGGTCAACAGGCCAAATTGGATGGCTTTAATTTTCCAGCAAGAGATTGTGGTATATTGGCTTATACATGTGAAAAAATTCTCCATCATTCTGTCAGCCGACTGCTCCTCATCCCCAAGTCACATTAAAAATAAAAATAAAAAAACAGCTGACCCTTGCCTTAGAGTTGCTTCAGTTTGTTTTATTTCCACGATTTCTAAAAACCAGCCACCAAAAACCTTCTCATCTAACTGAAGAGTAATGTCAGTATCGTAAATTCAGTTAATTGTGTGCTTTTTATTCTATAAATAATCAGCCATAGGCCATGCTAGTCTACTTTTTCTTCACTTTCAATATATGCCAACAGCTCTCCATTTTCTTATCTTCCGCCCACCCATGAGTAGTCACAAACAGGGCCGGGGGAGGTAGCTGTTAAATTCTGTCTAATGAATAATATTTCAATCAGATAGGATGCCTTAAACAATGGGAACTCTGGAGACACCGACTCTACCAAACCAACCAATGTCCACTAACTACCCACAATCAAAAAGGAAGACCACCGTGGGTGGATGGGGTTAGAACTTAAAAGGCTTTCAGTGATTTTTTTTGGTGAATAAATACTTTTTTATTATCATTCTATGTGAGATACTTTTAAAACATCTTTTTTTCAGTTCATTATTTGGTTGAGAAGAATAAAACCAGTTTTGAGGCCAAATTTTAGTTAAAACATAGCCCAAACTGCTTTTGCTTTCAGATCTTTAGCAGTTTCGTTGGTTTTTGAGTACTCTGTATTCAATGGGTAAGTTGGACAGATGATAGTGGAAAGAATTTCCAAAGTGAAGAGTCAACAGAATACCCTTGTACTTAACTGTTATCTGAAAAGGTTCTCAGTATTTAAATTACTAGAAATAACCTCACGTTATTATACATGAAAATATGGGAAAGTGTCTCTCAAGATCTGAAAACAAACCTTCACAGCTGACCCTGGCGATGATGGAAAACAAAGATCTTCAATCCCAGGACTCATGTGACACTGATCCTGGATGATTGTCAAAGATCATCAACCCCAGGACTCATGTCACACTGATCCTGGGTGCTTGTCAAAGCAAAAGGAATGCATCAGCTTTTGACCCATGTGTTAAAGCATCTCAACTGAAAATTTGCCAAGAATGTTAACATGCCCAGTAGTCACAAAATGGGAAGGAAAAGAAACTCATGAGCAAAACCCACTGGAAACCAAGCCATTAGAAATAAAACTTTTAAAATCCCAATATTACATGGATCATGAAATGAAAACTTAGCATGATTAATGCATTCCAAAAATAAAATCAAATAAGAATGAGCAGCAATGATGCATAAAATTGCTAAAACAGTTTTGAAAAGAATCACCAGATTACCTCAAAACAAAGAATGCAATTGAAATTGAAAGTCAATGAGCATATTTGACAGAGAATTGACAAAAAACAAAGAGTGTTAGAAACCCAGAAGACTGAGTTCAAGAAATCATCCAGCACACAACCTAGGAACACAGCAAAGCGAAAACCACGAAGGAGGTTGAGACAGAGGATGGAGTGAAAAGCTCTCACACACACTAAATGATACTTTCAGAACAAAACAATAGAATGACTAGTAAAATGTTGGAGGTTTTTTATTGATCTCTTTCTTATCCATAATTAATTACATTGTATGAGCAAATCTTAGGATGGTACCCCCATTTTCCCAATCCACTGGGTATTGGAGGTTATTTTTTTTAATCCCAATGTGTACTCAAATCTAACAGACGGGTGTAAGCTTAAAAACTGCTCACATCTAAGGCATAATCGAAGGAACTTCCAAAATTTATAGGTGAATAAAACATCTGACATTTGGCATGCTGCCATTGTGATAAATTAGTAGTGAAAGTGAATGCGATTTCTTGGTCTACTTCTTAAGAGCCAAATCCATTACTGAGGAGTAAACTGACCACAATAATAGCACCTGTTGAGGATCTGGCCAGCCGGCCAACCTTTCTTTCCATACATCTGTGCAACTATAGTCTCCTTCCTTCCAGAAAGATCTTTGCAACATTGTTGAAACTAAGCAGAAAGGAGCATGAAGAAACTATATCTTTTCTTTATATTGCTGTTGCTTGTGGTCACAAGGATATTTCTAATTGTGTCATCATTTTTATGTTCTCATTTAAAGACAGAGGACTACCTTAACAATGATGAATAGGAAGCTTGAGGAAGTATCTGCAATTTATCCAGAAAAGAAGTTTTGGACATTTCTTTAACACGGATCCAACTGCTTCTCCCATGACATACCATGCATTCTCGGACAATTCTTAGTCCAGAGACAACTGCAGTGTAATTACCAGGATCACTTTCTGGAAAGGTCCAGAAATCTTCACTAGTTATCCAAGGGACTCTGATGCAAGCAGTCAGTAGGATCCATTTGAAAGACAAATCCAGGCCTCACTTGAAGCTTCTCCACTACTTGAATCCATCATCTTAAGGAATAGCTGAGTGAGATCCTTATTAAGACAGGAACATTCCATAAAGCAGATGCCCAAGGCCTGATCTCCAATCTCCCAGTTAAATTCTCCACAGGGAATGGGGTAGGTGTCAATGTGACCCTGCCCTGTACATTTGCAAATGACACTTAACAAAGCCAGGCTCCCCTAAAGGCTGGACATGAGAACCAACTGTATCCATGGGAATTCTGCACGGAAAGGCATTTCTGGGTTGTACAAAATTTATCTGAGGGTACAGCTTACAATTGTGTGTTCCATGCAAATGTCCTAATAAAAGATGCCCAGGGACCCAAGGGCGGGGAAGCCTATGCAATGCATAGTCCAAGCTGAGGGAAGCATTGATTGACTCGGCCATTTCTGTTCTTTTACTATCTTTGCTTTGCTCCACACTCTGGGAGGACCTGCTTCTCCCAGGTGCTGTTTGCTCTTCTCTCCATATTGAAGTCGTGGGCCTTGCAATCATGGCCCTGAACTTTCTACCCTGCTTCCTCAGCTCCCTTAGCAGAGAAAATCTCCTTAGCGGAGAAAGTCTCCTTAGCAGAGAAAATCTCCAAAAGTGGAATTTGCCCACTACTACTATTAATGAGTGCTTTACCAGCAGATCTTTAACCGCCACACAGTTGAGTAAATTAAACTTGGAGAGTTTCTAATGAAGAAAATTTGAAAGCTACTGTATTTTTATGCTGCCTAAAACCGCTGATTCTGTGACAATCGCAGCGATTATTCTCTGCTGGCATCAGCCAGCGTCTGCGCTAACACAGAGACTAGGCTCTTAGGATAATCACCATGTCCACAGGAATGGAGGAGCTTCGAGAGATGAACCAAGGAACTTTTCTCATAACTCTTTCAAAAGTGATAGAAAAAAATCTTGAGATTATTACATGATAATATGTAAGCAAAACTGCTTAAATAACACATCAGTCCTGGCAAGTTCAAGAGCCTACTGGCTTCTGTAGAAGGAATCAGGAGACGATTAAAACTATTGTGAACTAGCAGAAAACCATGACCATCAAGACGTTGGTGAGCAGAGAAAAATCCAATTCCTTGAAATATCTTTGTGCTTTCTTTCTCTTCTCCCTGGAGACCTCTTCCTAGCAGAAAGGCAATAAAATGATTACAATTTGAGATTGTGATGAATTACCAATTCATCAGAGTGTATGCTTAATGTGATATACTCACACTAATGATGTGTGCTTTCTAATTAGTGAGCTATTCTCAAGGCAGGAAAAAATTCATTTTCTCAATAAAAATATTTTACACTCAAGATATGGTGTCTTAAAAATTTTAATGAGCTCTGAGTCTGACATTGCAGCAATTAAAATATGAGAGAAAAATATGTTTGCCTTGTTGGACAATCTGGATGATTGGAGATATTTCCTTTATCATATGGAACATAAGTCACATTTTATATTATTTGCAAGAATCCGCAATTTCCCTCAAGGAAAAAGAAAGCTAATTTTCATAATGTGACAATGGGCTTTTGAAGCTCTGGCTGGTGTACAAATATTGTAAGCACTTTGGAAGTGAACATTTCGTGCAGCGGGTTAATAGGGGTTTTTGCAGAAGGCTGGTGAGTTATGAGGAGGCAATTTCATAATTTTGAGTACAAGTGATTATGTCTATTTAGTGATTAATGCAGTAGAATTGGCCTTTTGTAGAAACTGGGCAACAGGATTCCAGAGTCAATAAGCTTTTGTCAGGGGATGACTTCTGAGTTTTCGAGGAATGAGCTAAGAGAGTTCGAGGACTTTCCACATGGAAGGCCAACAAACACGTATTAAACACTTGGTGTCAACAGCACCCAATTAGACAGCATAGCTGGGCATTAGACTGAACTGTCTGCATCACACTTGTGTGCACGGTCACTCCAGCTGAAAGCAGAGCTGAACATTCACAATTGTTCTTGATCGTCCTTGACCTTCCATTTCTGTATCCAAGACTATCAGCAAGGCCTACAAAAATGCCGTCTAGTCTCTCCAGCTCTGTCTAGTCCTAAACCAAGAAATGTCATTTCGAACTCTGACTGTCATTTCTCTCAGGGTGTCCCTGTCCCCTGCTCTTCTTCCTTCCCTTGCAATCCACTCCACACTCCACACTTGCAGTGATCATTTAAAAGCTATAAATCAGACCATGACACTACTCTGCTCAACACCACATAAGATATAGCCTTTACACTTATATTATATTTAGTATGAAATATAATCTTCTCATCAGGGCTCCTTTATCTTGGATGGTCTGACCACACTCACTTCTCCTCCTTTCCACCATTTCTCCCTGTGCCTCACTCATACTCACGCTCTAAGTGTGGGATGTGCTAAGTATGTTTTACCTCTCGATTTCTGCCAGATAATATATTAACCTTATCTATGGTGGAATAGTCGTTTTTTCATCATTCAAGTTTCCTTCAAAAGTAATTATTTACTGAAAACAAATTTTAAACTAGAACTAACATGTGACCCAGCTCTACCACTGCTGGGTAATATACCTGAAGGACTCTAAGTGAACATACCACTGACATCCATGCACATCCATGTAAACAGTTGCACTAGTTACATTCACCAGGAAGTGGAATCAGCCTAGATCTCCACAAGAGTTGAATTGATATATGGTTCATATACATAATGGAATTTTATTCAGCCATAAAGAAAAATAAACTCATGCCATTGGTAAGACACTTCAACTAGAAATCATAGCTAATGGAATATGCCAGATTCAGAAAGAGAGATACCTCACGTTTGCACTCGTCTGTGAATCCAAGATTGAAAATCATATATTTGTGTGTATATGTGCATGTGTGTGTTTATATATGAACCAGAAAGAGGAACACAGGAGGGGAAGAAGAAACCTTAAGGGAGGTCAAGGAATACATTAATAGGAGAGCAGAATGGGACTGGGGGGGAACTAGCTGGAGATGGGGAGGGAAGTGGAGAAATGAATGCAAATGAAGTATTTTTTTCTGAGCTAATTACAATTTTTTATTTTTAAAAAATATTTTATTTATTCGTTTTCAAACAGAGAGAGAGAGAGAGAGAGAGAGAGAGAGAGAGCACCAGGGCACCAGGGCCACCACATTGTGGGTCTGGGGTCTGGATTATGTGGGTACTGGGGAATTGAACTCGGGGCCTTAGGCACTGGAGGCAAGTGCCTTAACCACTGAGCCATCTCTCCAGCCCCTAATTACAATTTTTTTCTTAAATACATGTTTATTGTCCATAATGTGTTATATTATTCAGTGGGCAAACAATGAGTTGTTATCCCCAATTCCCCAAAGCCCCCCATCCCCATTCAGCTGGATATCCTCCTCTGTGGGACATCTGGATCAGTCCTTGTGGCAGGGGACCCTTGATAGCCTAGTACTCAGCCCGGTCCTCCTGGCCCAAGTGTGTTGTTACTGAGGGGTGCCATGCCTCTGGACAGTCTCCCCCACCATGCCTCTTACAATCTTTCTGCCCCCTCTTCCACTCAGTTCCCTGAGTTGTGGTGGATGAGTATTAAGGCTGCTTTAAGGTTGTGAGTTTAGGGGTCTTTGTGTCAAAGATCGTTGGTTTCTGTCTCACTGGCTTATCCTGTGTAGATTGAATGTCTGTGGCTGTGGGTCCCTTGTTCATCCCATCATTCTCTGCGGGGTTCCATATGGATCCTCCACATTATGACTGTGGTGGCTCCTCTCTTGCCAGAATCTCAGGTATCAGCCTATGGTCAGTTGGTAGGGTTAGATGGTCCCCAGCTCTTTCGCTGCATCCTGAAAAATACAAGCACAATCTCCATCGGAGAGTGAGATCAGTGTAGGTTAACAAATATACACATTTCTGGTTTACCTAGATTCTATTTTTAGTAGCTTCCCTGTCAATCGCTCCCATAGTGCTTCTTGTCTTGGGAGCCCAAGAGTACAGGATCCGGTGACTATCGCCCTGAATCCCAAGTTCCAGACAAGGGGTCCCCTTCACTAAGTGGAAAATTGGCCAAATTTGAAAGCTGTTGATTGTCTCCCCCAGGCCCAGGCTCCTCCATTGCACAAGTGCTCCTTTCTTGGTTTGCTGTTCTCTCCCAGTAGAGGGTGTGGTCAGCCTCAGATTGTGTTTCCTGTCAGTGGTCTCTGTTTACTCCAGCTGCAAATGAAGTATTTTGATGCATATTTATGAGGAAGATGCCATGTATGGAACGCATTACTTTGAACACTAGTCTAAAAAATAATTTTAAAAGAAAGGATCTGAGTCCGAGAGAAAGCTCAGTGGATCAAGTGATTTTTCCTTTTTTATTTGCTGAACAAGCGTGTGGATCCCCAGAACCTACATAAAAACTGGAGGCTGTAATGCATGTCTGTAATACCAACGCACTTAAGACGACAACACAGTCAAAAACAGGAGTTTCAGGAGTTTGCAGGCCAGATAGCACACAGCAGCCAAAACAAGAGGTCCGGCTTCAACCATGGGGGAAAGTGAAGACCAGCATCCAAAGATGCCCTTCAGCTTCACATGGTGGCTTGTATACTCCTCACTTCACACATACACTGAGAGAGAGAGAGAGAGAGAGAGAGAGAGAGAGAGAAAGAGAAGAAACAAAGCAATCATTTCATAAACATCTTATCTTCTTAAATACCTACAGATGATAGGTGAGAGATATAGATATCATATATATGCCAGATTATATATATATAGATATAGATATATATATACATCAGTCTGCATATCCAGCATATAAATCTATATGCATACACCTATTGGAATATTATGCCACCATAAAGAAGAATTAAATCATGTCATTTGCAGAAAAGGATTGGGCTGGAGGATATGATGTCAAGTGAAATAAGCCAGAAAGAAATCCTCAAACCACATATTGTCTTTCTTATATGGGGAACTTAAGAGGAAAAACCTCAGCCCCAATAGTTGGTGAACAGTGAAGGCTTTGAGTGGTGGATCCAGGGTTGCTGGATTTGGTATGCTTGTGTTTAAATATCACACTGAACCTCATTAATATATCTAATTAATACAACTATCTAAACAGAAATCAGTGTGGAGGTTCCTGAGTCAGCTAAAAGTAGATTTACCATAGAACAGCTGCAGCACTCCTGGGCAGACACCCGACTTGTTATGACACTTGTTACGGCAGAGACACTGGCTCTTCCATGTTCATTGCTGTGCAATTGCAATAGCTAGGAAATGGAACCAGTCTAGCTTCCCATTAACTGATGAATAGATAATGAAGACGTGGTTTATTTAAACATAAAAGCAAAAGGACCCCAGCCTTTATTGACAGAAAATCTTGAGTTTGAGACTTTAAAATAGCTTGTAAAACATTGCCACAGTGCTGGTCCCAGAAAGCAAGGAAACATTGCACTGTGTCACCAAGACCATTTGAATAGTTTAAAATCATTTTATGACCAATACAGAGAGGGGTTACAACATTATAAATTTTATGAAGATTACTGTACAAGTGCAGATTTTGCTTTTATATTGAAATTGAAAATAAAAACACAGCAGAGTATTTCTCCTAGAAGATCTGTGACTTCTCTTCAGATCTAGTAAAAGGAATCCTTAGTCGTGCTCATCAGTCTTGTCTATTCCTGGGTGTGCAACACACCATCAACTCTGGAAACCCACACTCTTCCTGGGTGTGCACACACCATAAACTATAGAGAAATACATTTCAGTTCTCTATCAATGTATAAATTAGCAGGGAGCCAGCTCTTGATTCCTACCAGTTCTTTAACTGTCACACAAGCTACAAAGTGTCATAACCTCATTAATCTTGTGATAAAATGAAATTAATTAGTCACTGAAACATTCTCAAGTTATTGTTCCTTATGCAGCAGCAGGGGATGTTGAATTATTTTTAAGAAAAAAAAAACCCTCGTCTGCTCACTCATTCATGGATTTAGCACTTGTTTGTGGATAGCCTACTATGTCCTGGGCATATAAATACATTGTTTTATGTGTATGGATAGCCTGCTATGCTCTAGGCACACAAAGAGATTGTTCCATTTGAGAGCTTGCAGGTAATTTATTGTAAAAGTTGATTATGAATAGGCAAAAGGCAGACTGGGAGGTCATGTATGAGGACCCTTTCAACTAGAAATGGAGAGGAGATGAATACATGAAATACTGCAGAAATGCGACTGAGAAGCACTGAAAACAAACAGGATCCAGGGAGTATCTGAAAAAGAAGCCGGGGGGCAGGGCCTTCAGGGTTGAGGTTTGAGTGCTTTGGTGAATAAAGGTACTAGGGGCGCATCTGCTATATGAGCCCATTTAAGACAAGGTTCACTCGGGGTAGCTCTGGCTGAAGAGAAAATCCTGGATCTCAGTAGAAAAGTTTGATTTAGAGACATGCCTGTGTTAGAAATGTAACTGATTTCTGAACTTCAGGATAATTGTGCAAAGGAAGGAAAAACAGAGACTGAAGATTGAAGCATGGAGTCTGCTGACATTACAGAAGTCAGAAATAAAAAAAAAGAGGATATAGGAAAGATTAGAAAAGGCAATTAAGAAAACCATTTTAGTTAGTGAGTTAGAAAGCAACAGAAACAGTCGGTACTTACAGGAGACCCCAGCTTTCTATGCACCCATTGGTGATTGTGACCTGCATGCATCCTCAGGGCCCCTACTCTAAGCTCACTTCAAAGAGGCAAGTCCAGTTTATGTCTCAGCCCCACCACCAGGAGTCTAAAATCTCTGCATAAAAATAGCAGCTCGAAGCTTTACAACCTCTGAGCCAGGGTTCTTTATCAAGTCCGGCAATAGGCCACAACTGTGAGCACCTGCTTTCTAGCATTCTGATGATGTGAGCCGTTCTCCAAGCACATAACTTCCCCACCGCCTGCATTCTCTGAGGATGCCTCTCCATTTTTCACACACCATGGGAAGCGTTCAAATGGTTTGCCAACAAACGTAAACAGGATTCTGAAAGCACAGGTCAAGTTAATGGCCTGCATGAGCTTTATAACTAACGGGGTAATATGGGACTTATTTACTAATAATTTGGCATGTCACTGCTCCATCCAAACAATTCTTTCTTTCGTGGAAATATCTTCAGACACATCCACCCAGGAGCTTGCAGGCTGCATGCATTTAAATATAGCTATGACATTTGTAAATGACAGTGTTATGTCACAATGTTAAAAGTCTGAACACGCACAACACAAATAATGAGCAAATTATAAAAATTAATTGGCTAAGGGATAAGCAAAATATTAATTTAATGTAAATTATACTTATGTGATAGAAATATACATAGATATCATGGTAGTTTGAATGTATGTTCTCCATAGCCTCGGGTATTTTATTTACTAAGGCATTTTTGCCAAAGGCCTAAGACTCCAGCAGCTAGCTTGGGGGGGTCATGTCACTGGGTGTCAGATCTGAATTCCAGCCCAAAGGTGTCTTGTCTTCCAACAGCTCTGTGGGGATCCTGCTTGCTGCTTTTGGTGTTTGCTGGCTGTTTGGTTGTTTCTCCGTGCTTGAATCTATGAAAGGGAGCCAGCTTCTCCCATCACTGATGGAACTTCCCCTGAATCTGTAAGCTTGAAATAAATCTTTTCCTCCCACAAACTATGCCCGGTTGGTTGTTTCCCCCAGCAATAAGGCACAGACTGCAACAGTCCATACATACATATACACTTTTTCTTAGTTTTTGAGACAAGGCTTTGTATCAAAGATGCGATTTAACTCAATCTGGTCTTGACTTTGCAGTCTTCCTGACCCTGCCTCCTAAATTCTGGGATTATAGGGGTGTAACTCTCTGAGTTTGAAGAGGATGTATTAAAGGTATAAATAGAATGAACTTGAGTACATAATCACATATTTATATGAGAGATCTGTAGCTTGCATATGGATGGAAGTAATTTTATCTCAGGAAACAGAAACAATACTTAAATTCATGGATATCTATATTATGAAAATTAGCACATGCTAGGGTGAAGAAAACATCTTGCTTTAACTCCTGGAATACGTGTGCAAACCTACTATGTAAATCCAACTTAGCATGTTGAGTCAGGAGGGCAGTACAGGCCCATAGGCTTCTTCCAGAAACAGGAGACAGAGCTGGACAAGTTTATTCCCATCCTTTGATGGAGCAGATCTGATAAGGACATGGATATAAATAATGTCTTTTTCGTTGGACTTCATCTCCCACACTGTAATATAACCCAAGGAAGCCTGCTACAGCCTCATCTGCACACTTCTTCCAGACTCAACTGTTGCACAGCACAAAGCTTTCCAACACTACATTTTCAAGTATATGAAGACACCAATGCTCTCTGCTATTGCTTTGCCTCTTGGGTGCAGGGAGGCAGTCTCTCAAACTAAACAGCTTCTTCTATTTCCCTGTCACAAGTCTCCAGGTCTCATCACATTTATGTATACCACTCTGGACATGGTAGATTGGACGAGGCAGTGGAGAAACATGGGGAAACCTTGGAAGGTTCCAACAGGTGAGGAGAGAGGACCTGCCTTATGGTTTAAATTACAATCAGAGGTTTGTAATGCTAGCTCGTTAGGCTGTAGTTGGCTCTGTGAACTTTTCATTTTGTCACACAAATAAATTGAGTGGTCTGTTTGCTACCTCTGACAACAGGAGAGAAAAGGCTGGTGGGAACAAAAGAAAGAAGGAATGCATAAATAAATAAATAAATAAATAAATAAATAAATAAATAAATAAATAAATAAATAAATAAATTGTTTGCAATGCCAGTTAATTAGATGGAAAAAAAGCGATATATTACAAAGCCATTGTAACAAAAACAGCATGGTACTGGCGTAAGAACAGACAGATAGACCAAGGGAACAGAATTGAAGACCCTGCCCTAAACTCAAGCAACTATAGCTACTTAATATTCAATAAAGATGCCAACAATGTCAACTGGAGTAAAGATAGCATCTTCAACAAATGGTGCTGGACAAATTGGATAAACACTTGTAAAAAGATGAAAATAGATCCAGTCCTCTCACCTTGTACCAAAATCACCTCATCAAAGATCTCAACATAAGACCTGAAACTCTGAAAATCCTGGAAGAAAAAATAGGGGGAACTCTCTATGAAATAGGAGTAGGGAAAAACTTCCTGAACAAACCTCCAGTAAACCAGGAAGTACAGCAATTACTTAACCAATGGGATCTCATCAAGCTAAAAAGCTTCTGTACAGACAAACTTACCATACTCAAAACCAATAGACCACCATCAGGTTGGGAGTTAATCTTTGCCAGCTATAACACAGATAGAGGTCTAACATCTAAAACCTACAAAGACTCAATAAATTAAATAATAAAATATCAAACAGCCCTCTCACAAAATGGGCCTCTGAGCTCAACAGGGAATTCCCTGAAGAAGAAGTGCAAATGGCCAAGTCTCACTTAAGACAATGTTCAACACCATTAATCATCAGGGAAATGCAAATCAAAACAACAATGAGATTCCACCTCACTCCAGTAAGACTGGCAATCATTAAAAAATCTACCCACAACAGATGTTGGCGAGGATGTGGGGAAAAAGGAACCCTCCTTCACTGCTGGTGGGAATGCAAACTTGTACAACCACTGTGGAAAGCACTGTGGAGGCTTCTGAACAGGATGGATATAGAACTACCAGTTGACCCAGCTATCCCTCTACTGGGCATCTATCCTCAAGACTCCTCGTTTCAGCACAGAGACATTTGACACAACCATGTTTATAGCGGCTCAATTCATAATAGGTAGGAATTGGAACCAACCTAAATGTCCACCACTGGATGAATGGATATCAAAAATGTGGTAAATATACACCATGGAATTCTACTCAGCAATTAGGAAAAAATGATATAATGAAATTCAAAGAAAAATGGATGGACTAGGAACAGATCATACTCAGTGAACTCGCACAAGAAAAGAGAGACAAACACCACATATTCTCCCTTGTCTGTGGCCCCTAATCGGGTTAAGATCGAACTGTAAGTAAACATGACTAGTGATTCAGGTGAAAGGCAAAGGGGACAGAAGGAAATGGGGGCAGGTGTGGAAGCAACAAAAAGGGGAGATGTACACAAACCTAAACTAACAACAATTTTACTCCATGGTGTCCTATCTTCTGTACAACAAATCCCAGAGGTAGATAGGGCCCCCAAAGGGGGGGGGCATTGTGGAAACCTACCTATGGCACAAAGGACACTGTCCTCTGGCTTCCCGACCCAGTAAGTAGTTACCTCCCACAATGAGCTGTTGATCAGAATGACCCACAGGGTCCCTAAAATAAGACTAACTTTTGTCACCGCCCTTGAATACCCACCTCAGGCAAAAGATAAGACTATATTGCTGAAGATTCCATGGACTGATACCACACAGCACTGAGAGACCCTGCTGAATCCAGAAATGAAATCAGCTCCCAGGAGGGCAGCCTGGGTAATGCCGGAAGGTGTTGAATGAGCTGCCTGGGGAACCAGACCAACAATATCCTGAAAGATAAGGCAGTATCTTCAAGTTACACTGACCAATGGCCTGAGAGTTCAGAACACACTGCTATATGGCACAGACAAGCAAGTCAAGAAGGGCAATAGTGGCACCCAGTCTAGGTGGGTCATCAACAGCTGGCTAATTGACTGTGAGATCCGCTCAGAGGCAGGGAACCCCTAACTGGTATGGGGACCCAAAGGCAACCTTGAATGGGGACCAAGAACCCCATCTATGTGGGAAAGTCCTCACTAACCATTCATAGGTCCTCAGAAAGGCTATACCCTCCAAACACTCACCAACCTAGTAATATTTGTCTCAATTGACCAATAATAATCTATTCTCCGCTGGAGACTGTTTGTATTTTTCAGAAAGCAACGAGAACCAGAGACAACCAAACTCCACCAAAGGGACCTGATTTGATGGGGGACACCCAAACAGGATACAATCCATGTAGAGCCCTAACACAACCTCTAACGAAGTGGGATGACAAGCAAAAGATCTATTCCCACAGCAAGGTAGATAACCTAGGGAAAGATAATGGAGAGAGGCACCAAGGGTGCCCAAAATTGTCCAAAACACAAATATAGAGACTCTTACAAACCTAATAACTATGCAAAATTTAAATTCACCCACTATGACTCAGGAAAATTTGCAGAAGAGGGGGCGGAAAGAATGTACGAGTCATGGGGGGAGAATAATGCATAAAAGGGAATGTCATCATGGATTCAATGGCTTTATCTAAGAACCTATATTGTTGTTGTGTTAATATATATAATTTTAAGCCAATAAAAAAGTTTAAAAACAAACAGCGAATTCAAATAAACCGAATAAGAACCCCAAATCAAGTGAATTTCAATATGTCTGTTTTTCTTGTTGTCATTGACATGGGATCATCATAAATCTTGAGTGAGGAAAAGGACAGAGAAGAAGGCAGAGCTTAATTTGTAATACTCCAGGAAAGACACAACTGAAATACAGCTTCCTCACAGTGGTCTCCAAACTGAAACGCTGGCTGTGTGACTCACGTTAAAGTCTCCAACTAAATGTACTTGACACTCAGCTCTCTGGCTTCACTTCCCTTCTCACTCCTTGCATTTCCCATCCCTTTCTTTCTAATTATTTTCACTTATGACAGGCCAATCTGTTAACATTCTCTCCCACCAAGCCTTCCTTTTCTGGGATATATTCTTGTTAAAAAAAAAAAAAAAGATATCTCAGTTGCTTGAGATCTCTTCCTTAGGACAGTGTACCAGGTGATTTTCTCATGGTTGTAACAAAATACCTGACAAAAACAATTTAAGGGAGGGAAGGTTTGTGTTGGTTCACAGTTTGAGTGCGAAGAGCGATGGTGGGGAAGGCAGGCAGCAAGGACCTGAGCCACTACTCATGGTGCCTCTGGAGCCAGGAAACAGATCTATGACTGCTCACTTTCAGCTTGATTTTACACAGTTAGGATGGGTCTTTCCACATCAGTGAGTCTAATCTAGAAACTGCCTCCTAGACATGCCTAGAAATGTGTCTTCTAGAATGCATCAAGTTGACAATGGAGACTAATATCAAAGCAAGTTTAAAAACAAAAGTCAAACACAAAGTAAGCCAGGTAGGCCAGGCAGGATACAATTGGTTGTGCCATGGTAATAAATGCCCCTATCATGTCATTGGTTGACAGCAACCTAAGTACGCACCCAAGGCTGCACTTTACTTTTCGTTAGGCTGCAGTTGGCTGTGTGAACTTTTCATTTTATCACACGGATAAACTGAGTGGTCTGTTTGCTACCTCTGACAACAGGAGTGAAAAGGCTGGTGGGAAAGAAAGAAATGTCTCTTAGGACTTCAGCCTGGAAGTGACAGGTCTTCAGCCAAAGAAAATTGCATAGCCAAAGGGATCTCACTGTGGCAGGAAAGTATATTTCACCCAGGAGAGCAAAGAGTTTGTAATAAAAAGGAATACAACTCACCACACAGCTTAGCTTCAACACTCTTGGTCTTCTTTCACAGTTTCATTTTTCCTTTTCTGACCAATGCTCCTTGCCCTTTCAAGGGGCCTAAGCTTTAGCTCGGTATCCCTTCCTTACCACTAAGCTTATAAACCTTGCATAGGGCTTGTGCCAATTCCCTTTTGTTCACAATCACAGGTCATATACATATTTCCTTCTATGGTGTAACATTTTCCCCCATTCTGTTATAAATAGTATTCATAGATTAATTATAAGGAATGTCTATTTTCAGCTTTTATGGGGTTCTTGTTTCATTTTAAACTCACAGATAGAATTTTTATGATATTTGGTTTTAAATAATTTTAGATAGTCACATCTTAAGTGTTACAAAATGTATTTTTTAATGTTTGTCTTTTTTCTGATATTAGAAAATCTTCAGAGTCCAGGAACATATATATATATATATATATATATATATATATATATATATATATATATATATATATAGTCTTAAATTTTTTTCTAGTAATTTTGTGGATTGATTTTTATATCCAAATCTAATCAGTCTGTAATTCATCTTACTATTTTTTTTAAGAAAGTACAAATTTTATTTAGGTCATCAAACAGAATCTGCTATTCTCACCAGTCTGGCTAATTTTCATCCTAGATGGAGTCCTGATACACACTTAAATATGGCCATGATTTTGTTCTCTTCATCAATCTCCATGTCCCTAGGCTGACATTCTTAATGGCTTTATAACCCATGTAGTTTCTGTTGGATTCTCACTCACTCAGATGCATTTTATCAGTTACCAAATCACTAAACTTTTATTGTGACTTGTCATTTAAATTCATCTGAAGCGAATATAAGCAATATGCCTTCCATTTCAGACCTCTGCTCCTGACACTTCATGCACCCTTCATGACCCCTGAAGCTTCCTCCTCCTGGGCTTCCCACATCAGGTCCCTAGGGTGTGCTTGCTCTGGTTTGACCACACACAATATTTTTGTTGTTGCTGATGCCATTTGCACATTCTAACAGGTTTTAAGGAAATATCACAACTCTCTTATGATGTATAGTTGTAGCGGGGTGAGCTGGGGCTTGGAATTTAGATAATGCCCTGCAAAAATTCCAATGCACTCCAAAATTTAAGGAGTACCTGAATTCTTGTCTACAAATTTAAAGAATTAAAATCATAGACATTAAGGTATAGTGGGAGACTTTATTATTTAAGGGAACATGGGGAGTTACAGAGTTCTCCAACCACCAATGTGGGGAGAACACGTGGGAGAGGTTTTAGCAAAATCTCTGCTGGTTAGTCAAACAAACAGAAGAAGGAAAGATATCAGAGAGCTCCCATCATGAGAAGGAAAGGTTCATGTGGGAAAGAACCCCAAGCCCCCCCTTCACAGCCATTAGGCTGGGGGGGGGGGCTTATTCAAGCTCTGGAACTTCAGAGGTACTTCTGCTAGCCTGCCATGTGAGGAAGAGAGGGTCTTTGTCCTAGGGAAGCTTTTGAAGTTCCCCCAGGTAGGTCAGAGAGACAGCTGATTGGTCTATATCTGACCAATCAGTTTTTGCATCTAGGTTTTAGCTCTAGCTAGACACCTCCCACTCAAGGGGAGGGGGTCTATGGAGGTGCCTGAACCATCACATAGTGATTTTCAGGGGATTCTGGGATTTCACAGTGGACAATATATTATGGGATACATGTTTCTAATAATATTTACTCTTTTTTTCATATTGCATTTGCTTGATGTTTAAGAGGTTTGGGTGTTGATTGACTTGTTTTATTATTATTATTTTAATGTGTTCCATTTCACCCCCCATCTATCTAGAGGTGCTAAGCCTGCCGACTTCACATCTAAAGTGTCTCTCTCCTACTTTTTATGTGTGCTTTAATTTAGTCACTCTACCTGATCTCCATGTTAGCCTAAGAACTTCTCTGTCTAGGGAGAATTCATTGACAGCAGACCACACTTCAAGAAATGTTCAAGGGTGCTCATTTGGTCAGGTGGGAACACTTGCTAAAAAATATTGGTATCTTCACAGGTAAACTTTGGATCAAAGCACCTATATGTATATTACACTTCTGATAAGACTAACTTAAAAAAATTATAGAGAACATGGTCCTCCATTAAAAATCAAAACCCAAAATAAAACAAGTCAGGTCTGGGGAGATGGCACAGCAGTAAAAGCACTTTCTTGAAGAATTTGTCCTCTGGGGTTCCACTTCTGAATTCCCCAGTACCCAGGTAAAGTAAAGCCAGATACACAAAATGGAACATGCATCTGAAGTTCCTGCGCAGAGGAAGAAACCCTGACATGTGCATTCTCTCTCTCTCTCTCTCTCTCTCTCTCTCTCTCTCTCTCTCTCTCTCTCTTCCCTCCTTACCTCCTCACAAATAACAAATACATAAAAATAAAACATAAAATAATGTAACAAGTCACTCATCAGAACTGAAGCTGATGCGCTGTGCTGCAGATATAGCTTCTGTTGTCTTAAAGGCTCCTGTGCTGTGTTTGTTCTCTGGAACAGGCTGCTGAGAGGTTGAAACTTTAAGAGGTGGAGCCCAGCGAAAGGTGCCCAGGTCCCC
>PVHP010022904.1:0-27910 GCA_004024765.1 Zapus hudsonius
TGTATGAAAAAGTGCAGAATTGTTCCACATGATAACTGGATGTGTGGCTCAGTGGTAGAGCCTCCCTCCACTCCCATTCAACCCCTGACACAACATAAAATCACTGATATTTGATTACCTTTTTCTTTAAAGATGCAGTTTTGGGGGCTGGACAGATGGCTCAGCAGTTAAGGTGCTTGCCTGCAAAACCTGAGTTTGATTCTGCAGTGCCCACATACAGCCAGATGCACAAAGTGGCACATGCATTGGATTTCGTTTGCAGTGGCTGGAGGCCCTGGTGCATCCATTCTCTCTCTCTCTCCTGTCTCTCTCTGCTTGCAAATAAATTTTAATGCAGTCTTATATGACTCAAAAATCAAAGCTTTGATAAGGTATTTAACATTTTATTGAGACGTTCTAGTCCACACAGATTTGTAAAGCCCTTCTGTATATAATTGTATCAAGTCACATCTTTGCTGTTAAATGTATTTTTAAAGCAAGTAGTAATACTGCTTGCTTCTTAGGGGCAAGTTGAAGAAAAGTAAACAAAGTTAATGCTAAGACATGTGAAGCTCTTTTAAATTACAATCAGTAGAAGCCAAGCCAACTCTGAAATTATTTCATTTTCAGACCTAAAATAGAGGTAATGAAATTTTTTCTGCTTTTATCTCGTGTTTATAAAATTAGCTCCATGAAGCTACCTGACATAAAAAAAAAAAAATCTGCCACAACTTGCCATTGTCAAGAAAGACTTACGAGAAGATATTTCACATAGGCTAGACAAGCCCAAAATAAAAATAGCGGGTGTCAAAAGTTTAAATTTATTGTGCACTTGACAAACCAAACATGTTCAACTTTCTCCCCACATTCAACGTAAGTTCCCTTAACTCCAAGTGGAACGCAAGAAGGCTGTAATTATCACGGATTGTTGTAGCCTTCAATGAGACTGAAATATAATCATGCTGAGGCGTCGGATCTAAAGGACGGCTGCTTTTTAAAAGCCCATTAAACAATATTATTCAATTTAAATGGTAGTGTTATCAGAAGGTCTTCGATAATGTGGCAGCCAATTGTGTTCCCTTGATTTGTAAGTTTCTTTGAGGGTTGAGGGAATGTGAGCTGTTTAAAGCACCTTTTAAGCAAGCTCCTAATATCTCTTTGACTTTGAATAGACTCTGTTTTTTACAGTAGAACTGATGAAAAACCTGTAACTGACTAGAATGGAGGAAGATTATACAGACAGCCTGCCCTGAAATTACACCATGACTAAAGCTCAGAGACACCAGTGCTCAATAAGGCCTATATGATGTGTAACTGAACTTCCAGCAAAATTTCAAGATAAACCACAATGAGTAGCTTTCTGTGAGGTAGATGAGGATCTCAGAGAAGTAGATGCCTGTCAGAGAGGCCACAGTTCCCACAGTCATTGTAACAGATTTAGCAACTCTAAGTGATTCTAGGTATGTCTCTGTGTGTTTACCTACCATACAAATGTTGCTTGAGATATGTGAATACACCTTACCCATGACTTCATGTATCTTTTTGAATTAAATTTTCTTGTATTTATGAAACATACCAATACCAGTGTCATGGTTGGATCCAGGTGTCCCCCACAAACAAAATGAATGTGTTCTCAATAATCGATCCTCAGCTGATGGCAGTTTAGATTTTACAAACTCGATGGAGCTGTGTTGTTGGGGGCGGGCTTTTGGGGTTATAAACCAGCTCCCCCTTGCCAGTGTTTGGCACACCTTCCTGCCACTGTTTGCAGTGCTGTGGTGGAGGTGATGTCCACCCCTCTGCTCATGGCATCGTTTTCCCTACCAGGATGGAGTCTTCCCTCGAGTCCATAAGCCTAATAAACCCATTCCTCCACAAGCCTCTTTTGCTCAGGTTCTTTCTGCGCAGCAACTAGAAAGCTGACTGCAACAACCAGAAAGAGTATTTGTTTCATTTGTATTTTTTTGATTCTTAAAACTAATGCCACTGAGTTTCTTGCATCTCTCTCTTCATTTGTTCAGAGTACATCTCCATCTGCACCTGCGCTGAGCCTCCTGTGTGGGGACTTACATGTGCAAAATGCAAAAGTAGCAGATTACCTATTGATCCTCATTTTAAAAAATCACAATTTTTACGTTAGTAAGAAACAAAAAACTTATGTAAACAAAGATGTTTTTATTTCTCATAGATAATTACTCTCTTAAAAAAACTTATTTTAATTTCTGGGTGTGTGTATGTGCGTGTATGTAGAGCTCAGAGGACAACTTTGAGGTGTCTGAGTCTCACCTTCTTTGAGACAGGAGCTCTTGCTGCTGAAAACAGGCTGCCAGACTTAGAAGGAACATCAGCCTAGCTGACCTGCAAGTTTCAGAGGGGATCACAGATGCATGTACCATTTCGTATCATTTTTTTTGTGTGGGTGTGAGTCCTGGGGAATTAAATATAGGCCAGGAGACTTTGTAAGCAAATGCCTTTAATGGTTGAGCCATTTTCCAAGCCCTTAATCCTAACTTTATAATTCCTACAGAAGCAAATCAAGTGTCCTAAATTTAGGGAGATCCTATGGCAAATGTTACATATTCTATTTCACATACTAGCTAGACAAAAAATGGATGAAATGGGCAATTGTATTTTAACAGGTGGAGTGTTCATTTAAGCTCAACCTTCATATAGAGATACCTAACAGAAGACCAGCCTACCAGGTGTGTTAGTGATGGGAAGCAATACGGTGCTGGTCACCCAAGGTCTCCACCTTGCATTCCAGTAGGTTTAAGTTGTCATAGAGTAAATATTTCCCACAAGAAAGAACCATTCGCCTTATTTATTCCTTCTTCCCAACCCCCTTTATGTCCATAGTATGAAATAGTGATAAATAGCAATGGCTATTAGAGAGTTGGGTAAGGAAAGGGAATTTTTCTTAGTATTAAAAAAAGATATAATTCAAAGGAGGTAAACCTCAGTAACCTTAACAAATTTGCAAAATCCGAAGTTTAGGAGAAAGAAAGGTACTTTGGAGACCTGTGGGAAGGTCAGAGAAGGGCAAACGGTGATAGGTCTTTGAGAGAATCCAGAAAAGCATTATTTCAAATTGGCATTTTATAATTCACTTGGGTTAGCACAATATGTTTCTTGAAAGAATTTGAAGCCCAATATATAAAAAGCTGACTATTTATGTATTTGATTCCTTAAAAGCAATTAGGAATACAAAGCAGATGGTCCAGCATTATAGATTTCCCTTTTCATATTGCTTAAACACTAGAGATCAATAAGTCTAATATAAACAGATGATTTCCATAGCAGGGTTTATAATTAGCTGGCACCGAATGTGTCCAAACTCTAAAATAATTAGCAGAAGCATGTGGCACACCATTAAAACCTTGTGGCTGGTCTGCATTTACATTTATAATTATTAAAGTTAATTATGATGCTTGTTGTGTGGTTCCAAGCTCCTTTACAACTTAGATTACGTTTTTTTAAATCCCATAACTTCCTTCCTAACCTTCCTTGAGTCTCTGCAAAACAATGAAGTCAGAACAAATTAAAAATATATAGCTACAATTTTTTTCTTGCTCCAACGAATAAATTTCTGACTTGATCATGAAAGATAGGCTCATCTTAAAGAGCTGGCAGCCTTCTCAGCTGATGGAAAATATTTAGAGCTTGAACTTTAATTTATTCATAATGATGGAGATAAGCACGCTAACAATGCTTACGAGTTTGTGGAGAGAAAGCTGTCATATCCAGGACTAAATGGGTGGCAAGTTAGGCCGATGTGGTCTTCTTGACTTTTTTTTTCAGAGAAGTAAATAGAGAATTTTAGATTAGCATACTTAAATCATGTTCTTGATACGAGATCTAAAGATCCTTTATAGCATTTTGGAGTGTAGTAAGCATTTCACAGGAGAGAAAGAAAGTAGGTTTTTGTATTTTATTTTTAATGTTAATATACTAAAGATGGTATTTAATAAAGCCCTTCCTGAATTAGACTTAATTCTCACTCCATAGCATTGCAGACTGTCTCCTCAGTCTGGAGATTGGGAGCACCAAATCACCAAGAGTCCCGAGAGCTGCAAAAGCATACTTCTTTACAGTTGGCATCAAGAAATACGATGACATGCTTCTTATAGATCTTGTGTTTGGGTGTCATCTAGTGTCACTCAACAACTGGCCAGCCAGTGTTCTTAGTAAAAATCTCATGAAATCTGGAGGTGTCTCATACCTGGTTAAGAATAGTCTATGAATATCATTTACACTTGATATCTTATGTATTATATGTACTAGGATAAGTTTGCTGGCATAATCTCTAATATACTTATGCCAGTAAGGCAAACAAATAATAGTAAATGTCTTATTTTCCACAGTTGATGGCAGATTTTTCTGCAACTGCATTTAAGTACTCTGTGTTGAATAGACATAACACATATACTTTCTTTGTAAAAACAACCCATTCAGTTACCACAATTGAAAATAATTTGCTAATCTTTTATTTTTTGGTGCTTTCCCTTGCCAGAATTGCACATAAATTCCATATGTAGTAGCCTGCAAAATTAAAAAAAAACACGTTTTCACCTTCACCTCTTATTTTGCTTTTTAGATAATTTCTATCCTATTTGCATGAATTTAAGCATAGATCTCTTGTTTATCCAAAAAAAATCGTAAGACAATTTTATAAAACATCTAATTTCCAGCTTTATTTCCTACATAGCAGAGATGTCTTAATAAAAGTGACTATATTTTTGCTATGAAGAAGAAATCTTTTGTTACATCACTCTTCCTGATGTACCATGTAGAGGTTAAAAAAATTAAAATGTGCTTTATTCAAACTGTTAAAATTAGAATGAAAGACGTTCATGTTAATTTCATTGCTAATGAAAGATGTAGAGACATGAAGATATTGATTTGATGTACTAAATTAAAATGGAAATGTAATCTTAGAGCATAATTTTTAAATTTCTTATTATTTTAATAAAACTGTTGAATAATTATGTTCAATGAAGGCCTGTGGTCACTCGTGGTCAACTGAGGAACAGAAGATGGAGAGAGAAAAGAATGGGGACTGAGCTGATCAAGGTGAAAAAATTCTCAATTATTGAGAAGCAAAAAAAAAAAAAAGGAAGGAGTACACAGAAGGAGTCAAGTTATAGATTAAGACTATGGTATCTACATTTTGGACATATTTACCTTCTAGAAAAGTCCATGAAGGTTCCTCCTACCCAGGTTCATATTTGCATAACTCTCCACTAGTCCCCCCACAATACATCTTAATCACCATTACCCTGGTGTTACTGTAATGGAAGTAAAGGATTTTAATACTCCTGTCTCCTTATTATGTAGATATGTTGATGTGAAGAACATGTCTATTTACCCTATGCTGCTCAAAAGTTTCTCTGTGAGTACATCCATCGACTGTTAGTCCTGGATTATTTTTCCTAAATAAAACTTGAGTTCACATAACAATCCTTCTTAATGCAAGACTCAAAGGGAAAACAAAAAAAAAAAAAACGATATGAAAAAGCTCTTATTGAGATAAAAGTAGACAAATCTGTCCAAAACTTTATGATATTATACTTTTTATTTTCTGCAAACATCCATGTCATATCTACAGAATTACATAATTTTTCATCGATGTTTCATCTAAATTATACATTGGGGTGATCAATGTGCTGAAGTCACTCAGAGAGTGACCTGGTGAGAGGTGAAATGTCAGGAACAGTACACAGCAGTATTTGCTCTGTGACACATGCACAGTATATACACAGAGAACTCAGCAGAATAATAGAACGTCAAATATGTCCTTAGAGGAATGTCCCAGAATCTAGAATATTGGGACACATGTTTCCAGGCCAAATCAAAAGCACAAGTTAAGTCATGGACTATATTCAGAGAAGAGGAACAGAAGCCAATTGGGAGAAATATGTTGCTGTCACCTTGGATAAGACCTCCCAGGAAATCTATTTCAATTCCCAGATCATATCTATCTTTAAAAACAAAAGTCCTCAGGCAGGGCCTGCTTGGTTTCTTTCTTCACACATTGTGCTTTACCCCTCTCCCAAATCAACATACTTTTCAACTTCATTTTGCCCCTATCAGTAGACCATTGGCCTCTGGGGAATCAAACTGAGGTCTTCCCATCCTCCCCAGGGTCAAATATCTTCATTTTCAAGCGTCCAATTAAACAGCAAGTATTGTTGTTTCACAATGCTCCTAGCTCTTCTCACCGATTCTGTAAGTTCTACTTCACGTCCATCATGAACTGTCTGGCCTACACTTCAGTTTCCTCTGGCTCAGGCTAGACCAAGAGATGTCTGGATGCCAGCTCTGTTCTGTTAGCAGATCTATTTTCTTCTCTTAGACGGATGATCAAAATGTCACGGTGTGATGCTTTAGCAGGCCCAGGAGCTCCAACCTACAGCTGTGGGGCTTGTGTGGGACCCGAAGCCAAGAATGCCATAAGGAGCTCAGGCGGCATCTTCACCACCGCTCCTGCCTTGCTCGTTCTCCTGCTAAATGATGCAATAGGACCCCCTTGGGGATTCGGAGTGGCATCATGTTTTTCTTGCTATTTTTTTTAACTTCCATCTTCCCTGCACTAAAACAGCCCAAACTGCTGAATTTTTCATGAAACAGATATTATCATTGTACACAAGATAACGCCATTCAGACCCATCCATCTGCTTGTTAGCTCCGACTACACTGATTGCAATGCTACTCAGAGAATATTGACCAAAAAAGAAAAAAAATGATTGTTCTCTGCTTTTGTAGTATTAAAAATGCACATTTTCATAAGGGAACTAGAGAGAGAGACCCAATCACATACATGAGCCAAGAGGGAAAAAAATGAACTGAGAAATTAAGCAGCAGTCCCTGGGGCTCATCCAAGCACAACAGTTTACTTTTCCTCGAAGATAGATTTGAAATCCAGATGAGTTTTATGACTCGATGATTTTGTTCTTCCATCAAACTGGAGAGCGGAGGGCGGAAAACTGAGTTTCACTGCTCTGATCGACAGGGCCCAGGCAACTCTCCCCGAGGTTGGAAACTCCATGGGCCACAGGGCAGAGGAGTGAGTGAGAAGACTCCTTCCTCTAAACTTGACTTGGTCTCCATGCATGTTGGAATGACACGAAAGTAAAAAGGAAAATCAGAATTGAGGAAAGGAGAGATGAAGGAAGGATGTTTGTTGGCTCCAGCCTTTTGTGCCCTGGAATCTGGCTTCTAAGTCAGTGGAGAATCATCAGTCTGACTCAAACTAGGAGTCTCTTCATACACCTATACATATATATATATATATATATATATATATATATATATATACACATAGGAACGTATGTGGTTTCAAATTATGTGCACATGTATGTGCATGGGTCTCTTGTCCTTGTGAGTGAACACCATTCACAAAAGCGTGCCAACTTTTTCTTTATGTGGCCATACTTTGTGTCTGGCTTTATATGGGTACTAGAGAATCTATCTGGGGCCAATGGGCTTTGCAAGCAAGTGACTTTAACCACTGAGGTATCACCCCAACCCCTCAAAGGTTCCTGCTGTCTGTATAAGGAAGTGTTGCTCAAGGTTGTCTAAGCACTCTCTACATCAGTCCTCTTGTTCATACACGATAGACTTATTTATTTAATTATTCTAATTGTCTATTGGCTACTCGAATTGCCATTCTTGTATTCAGAAGTCAAATTGGAAATAAACTCAGCACGTTGGTATATGAATAACCATTATGTCATAGGATGTTGTTTCCTTCATACTTTTCTTCGTCCTATTCAACAACAGTCAAGTCATATTAACTGGCTTGGATTCTTATTTGAATAATTGCTAAGACATTTTCTAACTGGCATGAGATTTTTAATTGAATGTTCAATTAATTCAATTACCCCTAGCTTTCCTAAATTCTAGATGATTACCCCTAGCATCCTTAAATTCTAGACAAATGTTTTCATTCAGTATCTAAATGAAACAAGTTTGCTTCATTTCATGTCGGCTTCATTTTTCAAGGAAAAGCTAATGACAAAACACTAAACTATTGCCAATGAAAATAGCTCCATCGTTCTTTAGTATTTATAAGCTGTACCTAGAAACTGACTCTGGACATTCAGGAAATGCTTTTGAAAAGTTGTTTGACTCAGTCCGAATTTTTTCATTATGAATATATAACTTTAGTGCATAACTGTTACTTCAATAAATCCACCCCTACACACACACACTCACACACACACACTCACACACACACACACATTCACACACACCTCTTGTGAATAACATGCCTATTGGGTGAGAAGAGAGCAAGCAGATATGGGGCAAGTCCTGGAGGAACATGATTTCCTGCATCAAATTGAGAATCACACAATCTGGAGTGAATTCTCCTATATGCTGGGCCATTGCTGGGGTGATTTCTTCTATATGCTGGACAGTTTCTTCTATGTTGTGGACTGTTGCTGGCTCATTGCTTGAACTCAAGTGAAGATAAAGTGGGACGCTTTACTGCTTGTTGATAGGTACTTCAAGTAATTATGGAGCCAGATGAGTCCATTTTTATAATAATAAATCTGTTTTTCCTATTATTAATTTATTTGCACATGTGTCTGTCTCTAAATGTGTGTGTTAGCACACACCAAGGTCTCTTGTCACTGTAAATAATCCCCAGCTTATGTGGATGGATTGGGAAATGACCCCAGGCTGGCAGGCTTTGCAAGCAAGAGCCTGTAACCATAGAACTATTTCCCCAGACCCCTGCTTTCTTCTTAGAGCATTTTTTATCATCTATGAAAGAGAAAGGCACACCAATTGCTGCCAACGTTTGCTCTTCTTCGAAGTGACAAATGATAGGCTTCGATATTTTCAAAACAAGTTGAAACTCCATTTAGAAATGACTCATTTGTCTAAAGTCCCTCTCATTTTGAAAATGAAATGAAATGCAAACCATTGTGCATGTGGCAATGCAGCTCCCCATGTGTAATGTATATTTATTGTCACCTGAATAGGAGCGGTGTAGGCCAAGCAATAGGAAAGACGTCATTTTATTGTTCCCAACCTTTCTTTGGAATATCTATTTCTATGTTTAAAATTGTTGATTAACTTGAGAGAGGAGAAATATGGGTGTTGGAGGGCCTCTTCCTACTGCAAACACACTCAAGAAGCACGTGCCACACTGTTCATTGCCTTCATATGGGTACTAGGGAATTGAACCCAGGCTGGCAGGCTTTGCAAGGAAGTGCCTTCAACCACTGAGCCATCTCCCCAGCTCCAAAATGCCCATCTCTTAATGTTGGACATAGCTGAAGTAACTACCACTTTTATATGTGTGTGTGTGTTTGTCTGTTTGTGTGTGTGTGTGTGTGTGAATGTTTCAGTCAGTCCTTTGTAAAACACACATTTTTCTAGCATCTAAATAACCTACCCAAAACTCTCAATCAGATAACAAAGGCACTTTAAGAGCAATAAAATGGTCATCTTTATTTCAAATGTCATATAAATATGTAATAACAATGATTTCATGGATCCTCCTTATTCAAAAGTCCTTGCAATGGTTATATAACTAAAACAGACAGGAAAGAAAGTGGAGGGAATAGCTGGGTATGTAGACTTCACCAAATTGTATAGAAAAGAGTGCTATGTCTTTTATAGTTTTCTCATAAGATGTATAGTTATTCTAAAACAACAACTACCAACAGCAGCAAATAGTACCATTATAAGACAACGAACTTCCTTTGACATTATAAGATACAAAACTTTCTATAGCGTTTTCACTTTCATTCTCATACTGAATTTTACACCTTTTCATCTAGACTGTGGATATAAATGTTAGATCACTTTACACAAATCCATCAGCTCCGACAACTGTCTCTGCAATTCCTTCCTACTGAGGCAAGTAACTCATTCACTATATCCTCCAAGTGTTCTTCTGTGGACTGTCCAGGCCACTGTGTTATGAGATGACCAATATAAATATGTCTCAATTACAGTGAATTCCGTCATGTCATAACTCTTTTTGCATGAGTTCAAGTAACATTAATTCCATGCCCTTTTGTACTTGTGGAATATTTTCTTGCAAATTCTTCAATTTCTTTTTTTTATAATATTTCTATTCATTTGTGAGGGGAGAGAGAGACAGAGACAGAGACAGAGAGAGTTAGAACAGACAGAGAGTGGGGTATACTAGGGCCTCTTGCTACTGCAAATGCTCTCCAGATGCATGTACCATTTTGAACATCTGGCTTTACCTGGGTACTCAAAATTTTAACCTAGGCCAGCAAGCTTTGCAAACAAGTGCCTTTTATTGCTAAGCCATCTCCCTAACACAAATCCTTCAATTTCTGTAATACCAAAACAAATAAATGCATAGTTACTTAGCATCTACTGCACACACTATCATGATATATGTATATCATTATATATATATATATATATATATATTGTCCATAATGAGTTACATTATTTAGCGAACAAACAATGAGTTGTTATCCCCAATTCGCCAATGCTCCCCTCCCCATCCCTAATCAGCTGGATATCCTTCTCCGTGGGCTGTCTTCTCCTAAAGTTTCCACAACCTTTCCAAATAGCACCAAGAGCTAAGGGCCAATTGTTCAAATACATGAACCTATAAGAAACACAGAGGACATATGACATTCAAATGACAATATTCCTCCCCTGGCCCCAATAGGCACATGATCATATTATACAGAAAAATGAATTCAGATTAACTTCATAAATCCCCATCATTTGTAATAGTCTCAAACACTGTTCAAAATCCCAGTCTTTTCTGAGATTTAAGGCAATTTATTGACTATGAACACCTATAAAATTAAACATCCTTTCCCAAAAGGGAGAGATGGGGCCATAATAAGGAAAGATTAGACCAACACATACTGAAACCCGGTAGAGCAAACCCCAAATCCTGCAGCTCTGTGTGTGGTATCTAGGCTCCAAGAGGCTTATGTAGCCTTACTCTCCAGCTCAACTGTCTTGGGCCATCTCCTTCCTGAGCTTTTCTTGGTGGGCATCCCATGGTCCTGGTATTTGCAACACCTTCTCCAATGTAACTTATGGTCCGCTTCATGCAGTGGCCTCTTTCCAGGGATTCCAACCAAACTGAACATGGCTTGTCCTCCGCAATTCCCCAGAACCATGATCTCATACTCCATGGTATCCTCATGCTCATATTTTTCATACCTATAAAACCAGTATCATGTGGTTGACATTGCCTTTCTGCATTATTGTTCTTTCAAGCCTTCTCCTTTCAAATGAATCTGCATGTTCAAAGGCCAGAGCCTTTGATGGGTGTGGAGTGGCCCTCAGCTGCTCTTCTTCTTGTCCTAAAGAACAGCAGCAGGATTAAACATGTGAACATCTTTAACAAATGCAGCATCATCTCCAGAGCACTTATTGTAGGGATTTTCCAACATTTTCCCTTTCTCTTTGCTCTGCTTGCTGCTCTTTCTCTATGGAGCTGAGTAAGAACAGTTAACAGAAGCCATGCCACAGATTCAATGCTATTTAAATTTCCTTCACCAAACACCTTAGTCTTCTATTACTTTTGAATTTAACCTTAGTCAAGCTCTCAGACCATGGGCATTATGTAGCCAGATTTTTTTTGCTAGAATATTCCAGGAACTACCTTTAACTCCATTCTGATAATTCTTTGTTCCCCTATGAAACCTCATGAGCCAAACTTCCACTACCCTTCTATCCCTTGGCATTTTGGCTTTCCAAAGTCTCACCAGAATGGCCCATTAAACTCTCATGTGAATCTGCATTTTCTCTGATTTCAAAAACTGTACTTAATTCAAGAAATGTAGACAGATATATGATACATAACATATATATTTTTTGATAGGAGCTGGTCAACATTTTTATGAAGAAACAAATAAATACTTTAGACTTTGCTACTCATGTGAGTTCTCAATGCTGCTAATTCTCCCTGTGAAGTGTGAAAGCTGCTATATAATGTGTGTATATGTGTATGTGTGTGTGTTTAAATAACTGAACTACAATAAAATTTTATTGACAAGAATAGGAGGCAAACTGGATTCAGGCTACACCATCCTGGGCTGACCTCTATGCTGTGAGAATATTAAATGAAAAATAAGACACGTATTCAAAATTATAACCCAATATTAACTATGCCATTAGGAGAATATTGTGTTTGCTCTCAATTCTTGCTCTGTATTCCTGATCATTATTGTTTTTCATAGAAACAAGAGAAATGTCTTCCCAGATCTCTTAAGATTTTTCTGCTCACAATAAATAGATTTCTGAATTAGGTAAGAAGGTGAGTTAATTGCAGTCAGGTAACTCAGCAGGTAATTCCTGGGCAAGAATAAAATCAGTTCTACTATAGGAATTGAGCTGATCACATCAAGATTTGAAAAAAAAGTTAAATTCTAAACCTAATTTCAATGTCTTGTGATAATATCTATGTTATTAACTTATTATCAATGTCCTCCAGTGGCAATAAATCTTGCCCATTATTTTGACCATGACTTCTCCCAAAACTTTCAATTCACATTTACACAGAAGCAAGAAACACTCAAGAAAGCTTTCATTTCTTTAAGGAGTGTTCCATCTTGCTTTCTACCATCAAGAAAGTTGCTAAAAGTATCAAATCTTAGGAGCAATTCAGCATTTCTGAAATAGGCTTATATTCCAAAAAGCTCCAGTGTTCCCACTGGAGAAGAGAAACAGCAGAGCATCCTCATGGGGATCTGAAGGCAACCTCTGTCCACCAATGTCAGGGATGATCAAGAATGTTCTTTCCGTGGACACCACCAGTCCCAGAAAGAAGTGTTTTTGGTTTCTAGCTACCCAGACATTTTTGCTATATGATTAGGAGACTTTGAAATTTCAAGCAAAAAAGATTATCTGAAACTATTTCAGCTTAAATTAATTTACGGCTGGCTAAGGGTATACCAAGACCAAACTTGCTGAGTTAAATCCATATAGCCAGAAGATCAATTTTTTTTTCTCCAAGGGAATAGAGAGCATTGAGAACCAAGGCCAGAGACCATGAGTGGAAGAGGAAGAACCCAGGATGGAATGACAGAAAGGTGCCTGTTCAGTCCTTTCCAGTGGCACCTAGGTGACCCGGTGGCCAGCCTGAGAGGCGCACAACACAGATGCACAACTGTAAAGTCAGAGATGACCCACAAGACACACTGTCACAAAGGTTCTCTCATTTGTGAAAGAAATAAAGTAATTTTCTAATAATTCATACCTTTGGGAAATTAGGGATACACGTCCCTTCCCTTCCCCATATACTTTTTCCTATCACTTGCAGTCAGGCTGAAAAAAAAAAATATTAAACAACAATAGTCTTAAAAATCAAAATCAAGTGTAAATTTTTTTTGCTTGAATGCAGTGTGTCAAATGTCCTGAACATTGTGCAAGGATAAAGAAGTGATCATATACACGAGGGACATAAGTCATCATAGATCTGATATATAAATACAATGAGGAATGTACATTCGTTTTTTTTTTTTACTTTTTTTTTCTGCTCAAGGCAGAACTGGGTAATATCATCAGTGCCATGTTCTGTAGTTTAAAAAAAAAGAAAAAGAAAAGAGAGACGGGGGAGGGGGAGAAAGAGAGACTTCTCAATAGGGCAGTGAAAGAGAGTGTTCACTCATGTGGAAAATCCTTAGGCCTAGCTGGAGGAATCCCGATTGCTATTCAAACCCTTATGATAATCTAATCTACACAGATATTTTTATCTTAATGAATGAAAATGGTTTTAAATGACTATAAACCTATGTTAAATTAGCACCCTGTTAACTTAATACAAATAGCATCTTAAGCCAAATGAAATTAAATGATCCCTAAGAAAGATTATTTTAAGACTTTCCAATCTTTATCTACTTAAAAAGAATTTTTATTTCAAATGTTCCATAAATATCATGTAACTTTTCTGACAATCAAACTTCAAGCACTGTGACCTACCCAAAATACTTCTTTAAATGGAGAAATTCACTTTTTAACCTTTTTAGAGATAATTGTTATATAGGCACATAATGAAGGTTGGTCATAACCACCTCCCATCACTCTCTCGTGTCTCCCGTTTCCCATGCCTCTTTCACTGAACCCCGTCCTCTGCTACTATCTTGATGCCTTTCTGTTTTTATTTTTCTGCCTTCCTCCACTTTCTCGGATGACAACATGTTGATGGATCCAATATTACGCCAGTAAGGACAGTTACTGTAGGCATGAATACAAAGGTTTTTCCAGAAGTTCTTAGGAGAAAAAAAAAATCCTTGAGTGGCAAAAAATACTATTAAAATGAAGGGAAGAGGAGAAGAAAGTCCATATAATCATACTCTCTCCAGGTAGTAGAACACCCCAGGCACCTGTGACCTGGCACCAAAGGGTGAAACTTCAGGGAGCTCTGAAAACAGAGGTGACCCAGAAGTCAGACAGAAAACCAGGCAAAGCAGACAGAGCTGTAAAAGCCAAGCACTTTAAAAACATTTGTGAAGAAATAAACTGTCTTTTCAATTTAAATCAAAAGTATGTATAACATTTTAAGGGCTTGGGGCTGGAGAGATAACTCAGCTACTTTAAGATACTTGTTCCCAGTACCCACTTTAATCCAGATGCACAAAGTGGTGCATGCACCTAGAGTTAATTTGCAGTGGCTTGAGGCCCTGGCGTGTCCATTTTCTCTTTGTTTCTCTGTCTCTTTGCTTGCAAAAAAAATAATAATTAAGGACTAGAGTAAGAAAATACATTTTAGAAAAGAAGCTCAAGACAGTTGTACTGGAAGTCAGTAAACAGTGCATCTCAGGTGTAAAATTCCAAAGTCTGGTTGAAGGAGAGTGAAGTTCTATTCAGTTCTGTGAGTTTGAGGCTCACTTTCTGGGAACTGGTCATGAGAACCACTGATCAGGATGAAAGATGTATTCCGTAACGAAGAATCAGGAAAATGAGAGTAAACCAAGGGTCACAAAGTGAAAATCAGAGTCAATGTTCATTAGGCCCATAATTGGATCGATTTATACAGGTTCACCCCCATACACCCAGTGATAACTTCTCTTGCATTCCCTATTATTTTAAACCTGCCCTTACATGTTACAGGTGTGACCCATGGAACCTGATTTTTGTAGGCACATAGGCCCTTCCTAAATTCATGGGTTCACTTTATAATGCACATGCATTATTGCTCACCTTGCCATAAGTTGACGTGGAGACCTATAGTAGACTTATGCACGCTATAAGGAGTACTTTGCTTGATGAACTAGTTGGTGAGGTGGGGTTCCCTTAAGAACTACTAATAAGTAAGGTTTCTTATTTGCTTATAGGGTTGTGGTTGTGTTTTAGGCTGGTTGTAGTTTGATTGATTAGGTTTTTCTATTTTTTTAAATTTATTTTATTTTATTTATTTATGTGAAAGGGGCAGATTATGTGTGTGTGTGTGTGGAGAGAGAAAGAGAGAGAGAGAGAGAGAGAGAGAGAGAGAGAGAGAGAGAGAGAGAGAGAGAGAGAGAGAGAGAATGGACATGCCAGGGCCTCCAGACACTACAAACAAACTAACTCCAGATACATGGATCACCTTGTGCATTTGGCTTTACCTGGGCACTGGGGAATTGAGCCCAGGTCGTTAGGCTTTGTAGGCAAAGACCTTAACTATTGTGCAATTTCTCTAGCCCAGGTGTTTTTTTAATATCTTTATTATTAGTAATTAGATACATTGAATGAGCAAATATTGTGATGGCACCCCCATTTCCCTTTTTAAAATCTGTGTTTATGTTGGTACACTAAAGCCTGTCTATAATATATAAGGCACTTCTATGTAAAAGCCTCTCATAGGACATCGTTTTGCAGTGTGAAGGACTACTGCACACAAATTTATCTCTGGGAGAAGCTGGATTTTGGGGTACCAGTTTTGGTAGACAAACAAACTTGTCAACACATTAATTATTTCAGATTTGTAAAATTGCTTTCATGTTTTCATTTCTCTCTTGAGGTAATTCTCATATATTAAGTTAGCTTCATAAGTTAAATCTTCACATGTGTTACTTTTAATTTCTTTTCATCCCTGATAAAATGAAAGTATCAGGAGATTCTTGCCTTAGAGTGAAGCGCTTGTCTGAGACTCCAAGGCTCCAAGCAGTGCCCTAACTAGGTCAAGTTTCTAAGCTGCAATTTCAGCAGACGAATTTGCCTGATTCCCCAAGATAATAAAAGATGAGACTTAAGGCAAAAGTTTCAACTCAGTCTTCAAGGTCTTTGTGGTCTAACCCAACCCACGCCCATCCCAACAACCATGACACCCAAACACTAACTTAATCAGAGAGAGTCATTCCAAAATTTCAAAGTATGCTCATATATTTCTATGCTAATGTTCTGTTTATCCATCTACAAGTTCAACACCACAAAACCTTCCCTAAACACTTCCCTTCCCAGTATGCTTTCGGTGTGGCTAAGCAGATCCAGACCAGGGAAGGAATTTCACTGTATTGCAGATCTATCTCTAGCTGGAGAATATGTTCTTAGATGCTTAGAATAGTATCTTGTTCTGCACCAGTTATGACAGTAGCTACCTAACACATTTTTTCTTAAATAGTATGTGAATATTTAGTTACCTAGAATATGACTCTATACTCATACTTCATCACTCTTATCGACTCCCAAGTGAGCACCTACATTTTCCTCAACATCTTCTCACCAAACAAGAAGTCTATGCCCAGAAGAAGGTGAACCAAAGTGTCTCCCTGTAGGTACTCTGATCTTGTGACCGCCTGACCTAATCTATGATGCCAATTTCATCCATGAACATATGTTGTGCTCCACATGTCTGAATGTCTCTGGAGTGAAACAATGGATAACATCTTTCTAAAGGGGGCGTAGCGTCTCTGCACACCAGAACAGACCATGGGGTGTTTACTTAGATAAAAATCTCACAACAGAGAGAAGTAATTCCCAGCTCAGCGTTACCCCACATTTTATTCTGGAGTTTAGAATCAGAGGTGTGGATTTGAAGGTTTGAGTTTAGAATGGTTTGACTTAGCACTCGTTCCAGCCCAATTATGAAACATGTCAGAATGACCACTGCTACAATCTGCTTCGAAAGAATTAATTTAGAGGATGTCAGCAAAGCACTGAGCAACATCTGGTGTGAAAGATCATTTAACAAGTGGTGGCTATAATTATTATCAGTAACATTCTAGCCAACAGCTATATCTTACCAACATGGACTGTGGAGACAGAATATTTACATATATCTTTATTTCTTTATTTTTACTATCATACAAAAGTTTAGGTTTTGTCATGTTTTATGTCAAATGCAATTTGATGCTTGTTTGTCTTCCTTCCTTTCACGCTTTCCTCTGCCCATCCTTCCCCCCAGCACGGTCTCCTTCCATTTCCTATTACATGTTTCCTGGATCCTCCACCACTTTCTGTCCTGTCCTCCTCGCTTATGGTCTCCTATCTTGATTTTGATTCAAGGTCTCATTCTACTTACTTACAGACAAACATTAAAAGTTAGGCTCCACATATGAGAGGGAACATGTGATTTTGAGACAGACTTGTATGTGTGTGTGCATAGTATTGTAGTGTGGTGTGTGGTATGTTTGTGGTAGTTGTGTGGTCTGTAGTATGTGTAGAGTGTGTGGTATGTGTGGTGTGTGCGGTCTGTGCAGTACTGTATGTGGGGTATATGTGGTGTGCGTGGTGTGTGTGGTAGGTGTGGTGTGTGTAGTAGGTATGGTGTGTGTGGTATGTGTGGTATTTGTGCTGTGTGTGGTATATGTGGTGTGTGTGGTGTGTGGTAGGTGTGCTGTGTGTGCTGTGTGTGCTGTATGTGGTAAGTGTGGTGTGTGTAGTAAGTGTGATCTGTGCAGTACTGTATGCGTGGTACATGTGGTGTGTGTGGTGTGTGGTAGGTGTGGTGTGTATGGTATGTGTGCTTTCTGTGGTGTGTGTGCTGTGTGTGATAAGTGTGGTGTGTGTAGGAAGTGTGGTGTGTGTGGTGTGTGCGGTCTGTTCGGTATTGTGTATGTGCTGTGTGTGGTCTGGCATGTGCCGTGCACCCATGGGTGCTCTGTGCTGACACATGCCGCATGCACTCACCTGCCACAGCACGTTGCTGCCAGCCAGCTCACCTGCAGCAGCCAGGGAAGAACACCAAATGTCCCCTCCATCACTGCCTTGCCTGCTTTTCCCTTGCAATGGACTCTCTTATTGATTCCAGAGCTTTCAATTGGTGAACCTCAGCGATTTACGGGTCTGCATCCCCACCGCAGGCCTGACATTAGAGACAGGGTGTGTGGTCGCACCCAGCTGCTAGCATGGCCCTGGAGATTTGAACTGGGTGGTCTCTGGCCACCTTGTGTCCTCATCTTGCCTAATGGCTGGGCCATCTCTCCAGAGGATCGAGGCTTTTTAAAATCCAAGGAATGGCTTGGACACTGCAGGCTGCTCACAGGTCGAGTCTGTGGGGTAACAAGAAATGTTTTTGTCAGTTTTTGAAAGAGAAAAGCAGGCCTATGTTAGTGATGCAAAGGGCACACTCCCCTGCAGAGGAGACTGTGGAGCAGACAGGGACCCCACACATCCCTTCAACTTGATCTCCACCAGGACTCATGCTAACGGCTTTCATTTTCTTCTCTCTCTTTTTGTCTTTAAATTCTTTTTCTCGCCTGATTTGCTCTTTCCCGTCGATCACTAACCCTAATCAATGCAGCAGGTCAGGTTGAAAGAATGGACAGCCTCTGAGCTACATGCATTTAAACCACTTTAATGCAAATATTGATCGTAGGAGCCCAGACACACACTGGGCTGCTCTTCTTCTTCATCTTTTAATGACGTGTTGTTGTTGTTATTGTTGTTGTTTTCCCCTAGGGTTGGGCTACCCATAAGAGAATAAATCACCGTAGATCCACCTCCCGCCATCTTCCAATGCACAGGCCCAACTCAGCGCCATGTTTGTAAGCCTCCAAAGTGGGGACCTAGTGAGCTCTTGTGCTGCTCACAAAGACACACTCTCAGAGTAGGCGTGGCACCTGCTGTCACAGGGACAGCTGTGCAACGCCCACGTCCACTATGGAAGACACTGGACTCCTAGGTAGGCAAGACTATCAAAGCATTGTATCAGAAAGCCAAGGTCCTGGACAGATTTAGCACCGAGAGTCCAAGTCGGAACTGAAACCCCAAAGGCGAGATCAAGGGCAGGAAGCAATTCCAAGGGCCACTTTGAAATCTGATACCAAAAAGATCTGCTATTCTATCTGTGGACATTTCTTTTCGGCTGGATTGGAGGGGGGTGGGCCGAGGAAAGAAAGGAAGGAAGGAAGGAAAAGAAAACCCATTTGTGCAAAGAAAGCTTGCTTGGCTTATTGCCAAGAAAAGAGACATCACCAATGGGAGGAGCTTGACAACACAAAGAACCCAGAGGAGGAAGGCCAGCTTAAAAGCCCCAGGCCAACACCAGTTGCTTCAAAGCAATCTGTTTGCTTACAGTAGACTTGCCTCTTGCCTCCCCCTCGCCACCCTGGTCTTCGGACTGGTGGTGGTGTCTGCTGCAACTCAGGCTTCAAAAATAAAAACTAGCTGCATTCCTCCATTGCCTGGAGACAGAAATACGACCATCACAATCTTAGCTACTCTATCAAGTGGCTTTTTCCTCTTCTCCTCTGATGGCAGCATCTTTATGCAAAAGGGCAAATGTCACGAGGAGGAGGGAGCCAGCGATGTGCCCACCAGGTGAACACAGTGTTCACTGCCACCTTATCAGCTTAAAAGCCGCAGATAACTGGGGGTGAAGAGGAAAGTGGGTGCTATGCTAAGTGGGGGGGTGGAAGGCAGCCTTTGACCTTGTGAGAGCTGCACATTAGGGGAGGGGAGAGCTGGAGGGAGGCTGGGATGAGGAATTCCTCCCTGAAATATATTCGTGTAAAAATGGGGCTGTCATCTGGAGGTACAAGTTAGAAAGTTATTACTTTTAATATGCCACTACCTTAGGCCTATACTGTTATGTAAAAGAAAAATAACCTTGTGTGACAGTTTAACATTGATCGATGTGCCTGCCAAATGCGACGAGATAAATAAGCAGGTGATGAATAAACAGCACTTCAAGTAAAGACATTACGCCGCATGCATAAAACGGCGCCAGGCACCTAGGAGCTGTGGGTGGCCGAAGGTTGGCCATTTCATGCCCACTCAGTAAAGCAGACTTAATCGCTTCCAATATTTTCTGTTAAAAAGCACGCTTAATGAGCCAATTTCACAAGCCCAGAGAAACTGATTATTATCTCTGAGTTCCAACAGTGTTGGTTGTTTTCCAAGAGCCGGTTCTTTTTATTTTTTTTTTCTGGATGGTATATGGAAAAAAAAGCCTTTTAAAAAGAGAGAGAAAGAAAGGAAGAAAGAGGCATAGGAGAGCAAAAGAAAAAGGCCAGGGCTGCAGAGAGCCCCAGGGCACAGCCGCCGCGGACTGCGGAGAGGTGGCCACTAGATGGCAGTGTTAGTCCGCAGTGGGTGCCTGGACCAGGCTGGAGCTGGGCAGGGCAGAGGGTGAAAAGACCTCCCAGCGCTGGCTGTCTGAAGAGTCACCCCCTTGAGGGGCCCTTTGTCCAGTTCTCCCATCCTGCAGCCCCTGGAAGGCCAGACACAAAGAGGGCTGGCCCCACATGGCCTCCTTCCCTCTAAGAGCCCAGGGCCACCTTTCACAAAGTTCAGGGCTCCTTTCTCTTCTATTTTATTTACCCTGAGGGGTTTGCAATCTCTGTGTCCCCAACAGGGCTAAGCAGATGGCTACCCAGGGGGCTGAAAATCCCAAGAGAAGGTAGCATTGAATTTTTTGGGTTTTTTTTTTTTTTTTGGATCACTTATTTCAGACATGCACATTCCTTTTTTTTTCTTCCTCTTCTTTTGCACACTTTTCAGTAAAACATATGCAAGAAAGGAATTTAACTCCAAAGGAAAGAAATAGGAGAAGGGAAGAAGAGAGACTACCCCTTCGGGTGTCAGTTGTCTATTAAGGATGGTTGTCCTGTGTCTCCTTCCAGCTACGACGTACAGCAATGTGCTGGAAGCCACAGGAACATGGGGGTGTCCTCATCAACCTCGGTTATATAGCTGAGAAAGAAGATGCAGCAACTAGACCTCAGCGTATGATGATTAACACAGAGATTCTAAAACGAAAATTGAAACTGTTGTTAGGTTCTAAGTTGAGATGTGAGTGAATTATTTATGACTATTCAGAGAAAACTTGAACAATTTCCAAATTTGGCCTTTAGTTTCTCATCATTTAACCAAATAATTGGTGTGCATTCTTTTTCTAAGGTAATTCTTTTTTATCTATATGTGCAATAGAACTATTAAATTCATGATTTTTGAGATTAATTTTGCCTTTTGACGACTCAAAGGGGAATAGAAATAGTGCAAAAATAATTTTCATCTCTTATCTTTTATTGTTAGTCACCTACAAGAGAAGAATGAGATGACACTCAGCAAAGATTGGGAAGGAAAATTGGGATATTTCAAGAGCATTCAAAAGCAGCAGATAAAATTCTGGTTTCTGCCTGTGTGTAGGGAGTGGAGTGGGGGAAAAGGTAGTGTTTGGGCGTAGAAATGAAACCACTAAAACAGGACTGGCTCTCAGGACTTATTACAAGGAGTGTGGCAATGAAGCTGAAATATGACAGCTTATCATTTGAGAACACAGGAGAACCTGAAGGCCACCATGCTGGTCTCTCCCCTATCCTATCCCTAAAACATGTTAAAAAGGCCTTCACTGGAGACGTCCCTACCCAGGCCAGGAAGTAAAAGGAACATTCTCATTTCTGGAGGCACAGTGACACAAAGGAGAATGTAAGCAGGCTTTGCTGGGCTCTTCATGGTCTATGACCATTAAGTCAGACCCCTTCTGACCAAGTATATGTCCCTAAACTTGTCCTCTCTGCAACTACTGGTGTATAAATGCACAAGTTTACCTGGTACTTCAGGTATATGTTTCCTATGACAGTGCCCATATTGCAAAATTGTATTGAGTATATATGTTGCTTTATTAATTAGTCTTTTATTACAGGACCCTCGCCCATGAACATAAGTTAGGAAGGAAAACTAATTCTTTTGCCTTCAGTGGCCACTATTCCCATTCAGTCACTCAGAGCACAAAACCCTTAGATGTCCCCAACTTCTACTCCAATATTCTTGTTGCCACATCTGTATTATGTGGGCCCCGTGCAGCCTCAGTATCTGACTCTTTTCCTCCTACTGACAAGCAGTCAACTTTCAGCTTCTGAAGAAAACAACTCTCTGAAATGTAGTGTTAACCAATGCACACATTGTAGCATTAACAAATGCACATACTGTAGCATTAACCAATGCACACACGGTAGCATCAACCAACACACACACTGTAGCATTAACCAATGCACACACTGGTTTTCAATTTGATTATAGCACTATCCCAAGGCATTCAGTGAGTGCTTCTCTAAAGGCAACAAGCAAAATGCAAAGAGTAAAAGAAATGGAGAGGGAACTGCAAGATGGCTCAGCCATTAAAGGCTCTTGCTTACAGAGCCTGACAGCCTGAGTTCAATTCCCAAGTACCCACAAAGAGGTGCATACTCTGGAGACTGCCTACAGTGACAAGAGACCCTAATGCACCCCTTCTCTCTCTCTCTCTCTGATTTCAAAGACATAAATACATATTTTAAAAAAAGAGAGACATGTGGGCTGGAGAGATGGCTCAGCAGTTAAGGCACTTGCCTGCAAAGCCTAACAATCTGGGTTGGATTTCCCCGTACCCACAGAAAGCCAGTTTATCCTCACAAAGTGACCATGTATCTGGAGCTTCTTTGCAGTGGCTAAAGGCCCTGATAGACCTGTTCACTCTATCTGTCTCTCTTCTATCAATCTCTGCTTGCAAATAAATAAAGAGAGAGAGAGAGAGAGTGCATAAGGCAAGACTGCCACAAAAAACTCCATCCTACTATCAGGGTACCATAGAGAGAGCAAGCATCCATGTATCCAAGGGCCCAGGAGCTCACTAGCTCCTCTCTCCAACACTGCAAGAGCACGAGGAACAGGGAACCCAAAAGTTTGTCCTTGCCCAGACCTTTGAGGTTGGGAAGATCATTTCACCCGAGAGTAGTTTTGGAAAGAGCAATTTTGTTGACTGTGTTTCAGCCAGTATTCTCGTGGCTGGCAAAAGGAGCCTGACCAAAAGCAGCTTGTAGAACAAAAAGGTTTATTTTGGCTTATGGTCCATGGTGGGAGGAAAAATGATAGAATGAGCAGAAGCTGGACATCACCTCCTGGCCAACATGAAGTGAGCCAAAGCAGTAAGAGAATGTGCCAAACACTGCCAAGGGGAAGCTGGTTATAACCCCATGAGCCTGCTCCTGACAACATACCTCCAATAAGGTTCCAACTCCAAAACTGCCATCAGCTGGGGATCAAGCATTCAGAACACATAAAGTTTATGGGGGACACCTGAATCAAACCACCACATTCTGCTCCTGGCCCCTACAAACTGATCAAAATGCAATATACCCAGCCCAACTCCAAAAATCCACATAGTTTTTACCAGTCTCAATGATGCTCAAACATCCCCATGGTCCAAGGTATTTTTACTGAGGTGTAATTCAAAAAAGAAAAAACAACCATAATGACACTAAGTAAGCATTTATACTGCAAAAGATGGCACTGGGCATAACAAACATTGAACTAATAGAAGCTTTAAAACAACAGGGCAAACATCAAATTCTATAACTCCACATCCAACAACTTTAACCAGTGAAAAGTTTCCGAGTCCCATAATTCTAATGAGTCTCTGGAGTTCCAATCCCACCCCTCCAGCCAGGCTACTCACAGTTCCGGATAACTTCATCCAGAGCCACAGCTTTCCTTGGCAGGCAACCAGTAGTCCTAGCAGATGAGCTCCATTGGGTCTCCACTGAAACCCGCACTTTATCCTCACACTCCATTGGGTCTCCATGCAGGTAATCCAATAAGTCTGCTTCACACTGCTACTCCCTAGTATCAGGTGGGCCACCAACTTGTTAATCCATGGAAGAATAAAGTCACCTTTGAAGAGCAGGAAACCTCCTTCAGAATTCAGGTCCTTACTTCAGAGTCTGCATTCTTCCTGCTGTCCCAATGCAGATCACTTGGCCCATTCTTAATGCTTGTAATCTCTCAAATAATTGCAGCTGAACAGGCAGCAATTAGGCCCAAAGATTTCATTTCTTTCTGTGCCATCTCCATCAGCTCACACCAGTCCAGTTTTATGCAATGCAACCCTGCACAAGTTCTCAGGACACAGGCAGGCAGAATGCAGCAAGCCTCTCACACAAACTGCTTCTAGAATAGTCCTGACAAAGTTCTTTCTCATTCTCGCAAGGCAAACCTCACAGTCCTTCCTGCATTGAGGTCTTTCAACTCTGACCAGAATGGTCCATGAAGCTGTACTTACAGCACTGCAAGGCATCTCTTAGGCTAAAGCTTCAAATCCTTCCACATTCCCCCTGCAAATCAGTCCCAAAAGAAAAAAGCCATAGAGTCAGGGTTCTGGCCACAACAATCCCACTCCTCAGTACTAATTTAATTGTTGCAGTCAGCTTTCTTGTTGCTGGCAAAAAAAAAAAAAAAAAAAAAAAAAAAGGCCGAAAGCAACTTGTGGAAGAAAGGCTTTATGTTGGTTTACAGACTTGAGGGGAAGCTCCATCATGGCAGGAAAAACAATGGTGTAAGCAGAGGCTAAACATCACCTCCTGGCCAACATGAGGTAGACAACAGCAGCAGGAGAGTGTGCCAAACACTGGCAAGGAGAAGCTGGCTATAACACCTGGGGTGCCCCCCCCCCATAAATTTAATGTGTTCTGAAAGCTTAATCTCCAGCTGATGACAATTTTGGAATTGGAACCTTGTTGGAGCTGTGTTGTTGGGGGCAGGCCTATGGAGTTTATAAGCCAGCTTCCCCTTGCCAGTGATCTGCACATCTTCCTACTTCTGTTTGCAGTGCTGTGGAAGAGGTGATGTCCACCCTCTGCTCATGCCATAATATCCCCTGTCATGACAGAGCTTCCCCCTTGAGCCTCTAAGCCAAAAGAAAGCCATTCCTCCCATCAGCTGCTTGTGGTCGGATTCTTTGTGACAGCAACAAGAAGCTAAGTATAACAACACACCTCCAACAAGGTTCCATTCCCCCAAATTGTTATCAGCTGGGGATCAAGCATTCAAACACAAGTTCATAGTGGACACCTGAATCATACAACCACAATAGGCCTGCCATACACTTTTACTGTCCACTGACTGGCTTGAAGTGACAGAAATTCCTTTACTAGTTGTCAAAGTTAGAAGTCTGCACAGCCCATTCTATAGGTTCCAAGTAAGAATCCACCTCATGCTACTCTCTTGGCTTCCAGGGGATGCCAGCCATCCCTGGCAACCTCTGACCTCTAAATATCTCACTCTTCTCTGCATTCACGTCTAGGTGCTCATTCTATCTAGCTGCCTGAGACTCTGTATATCTTTTTTCTTGTAATGCACCCATTATAGTGGATTGGTGGCCCACCCTAGCCTAGTATAATTTTACCTAAATTAATTATATTTTCAAAGTGTGCATCAGGTGGATTGGATGAAGAAGTGGTAACATACACTAGAGAATTAGCCTGAGATGCTACCATTTGAAACAATATGGATGAGCCTGATGGACATCATGCTAAGTGAAATAATCCACATAGAGAAGACAGACCTTCATGATCTCATTTATAGGTGGAATGCCAATTAATCAAATCTCTAGAAACTGAGTCTATCAAAATACCATTTATTTATTTTTTTAAAATATTTTATTTATTCATTTTCAAGCAGAGAGAGAGAGAGAGAGAGAGAGAGAGAGAGAGAGAGAGAGAGAGAGAGAGAGCGCACCAGGGCCACCACCTTGCAGGTCTGGCTTATGTGGGACCTGGGGAATTGAACCCGGGGCCTTAGGCACTGGAGGCAAGTGCCTTAACCGCTGAGCCATCACTCCAGCCCTCAAAATACCATTTAAATTGATACAATTCTACAAACACATTATTATCTTACTAAAGAAATGTTTTGCGTCTCTTGAGGAAGAGGAATTTTAGGGAGACACTATGTAACCCTGTCCAGAGGACACAACACCCAGAGAACTAGAGGCCCTGAATCACAGTCACTAACAAAGATGCAGGAATGTGGAGAAAAAGACTGAAACAGAGCAAAAGGATCTTGTGTGAAATATAAAGAACTTTAGATTTTGTTCTGAAAGAGGATGATTAAGAAATTGGTGTGGGGGGCTGCTGGAGAGATGGCTCAGTGGTGCTTGTTTGTTAAGCCTGATGGCCAGGGTTCTATTCCCCAGCACCCACATAAGGCCAGATGTGCAAAGTGGCACATGCATCTGGAATTCATTTCCATGGGAAAGAGTCCCTGGCTCATTCACTCTCTCTTTCACTCTCCTCTCTCTCCCCCTCTCTCTTCCACTTTCACTCTCTCCTTACAAATAAATCAATAAAAGTATTTTTACAAAAGCAAAGAGGTGGTTTAAGCAGACAAGTGCTAGAAAGCAAAACTCACCAGCTTCATAGAAGGGTGGGTGTTGGGAAGAAGTGGGAGTGGAGTCCCGAGGACAGGTGGAGTGTGGCCACAGCAATGCGGGAAGCTGGGGCTCTGCCATGACACAGGGGAACAAAAAGGACCGTTGAGTTTTTAAAAAGTAACCAACACAGCTCACAGAGATTACTGAAGAACAAACACACCCAAAGCTGCCAAGAGTCCCAGACATGGCCTATACCTCTGACTTGAACAAAGAGGTTGACCATCTTAGCCATAAACAAAGTTGGATCCAATTTTTTAAGTAGTAGAATTTAAAGCATTTAAATGGGCTCATTTTGTGTATTTAAAGAAGGAGGGAAGGAGACAGAGGATTAGGGAGAGAGAGAAGGGAGAGAAGAGGGGGGAAAAGGGTAACTGGATATTCACTAAAGAAGCTAGAATGCAAACATGCCTGAGGAGCCTGAGTCCTCCAGGTAAATTCTGGAAGAGCTGTCCAAGAAAGTGAGTTGAAGTGACAGGAGAGAGGCAGAAAATGGGAGTGAAAAAGTCTGAAGAGGCTTCACAGTCGTATTGAGACATTAAGGACAGTTGTGTGAGAACCTCTGGTCCCGATGCTTAGCTAAAAAGGCCAAAGGAGAAACCGCAGATGGGAATGCTGGGATAGATAGTAACACAGGAAAGGAAGTTCCTGACAAACGACTTGGTGTTTCTGTTTTGTTGTTTTGTTTTTAACAAGAGTGAGTCAAACTTTTATTTTCCATATAGATAAGAAAAGTCTACAGAGAGGAAAGGGATGCAGAGCCAGGATAAAGAACAAATCATGAATGTAAGAGGAAGATGATCTAGAACATTCTCTGGGCCCATCTCTACAATTCTACATGAGCCCAGAAGTCAGAGCCAGGTTGACCATCTCCTAGTGTTGGGAGCCAGACAGGAACCGATGGTGTGCCATCACTGAAAATCAGCACGGAAACACTCACCTGCTTTCAGTATGGAGGCTTGGCCAGTGGAGGTGGTCTTGCTCTGGTTAGGTAGGCTTAATCTGCAGAAACAAGAACGACACATAGCCAGCCTCCACTGTCCTGGGCTCAGGTTGTGTGTGGTCATTCTGCTTCAGCTTGTCCAAATCTGGCTTCTCTGCACGTGGACTTCGGCTGTGATTCGGTCCTCTTCATTGTGGAAATCACGACCTAGGAGATCAAAATATATTTCCCATCGGCCTAAGGTTGGTTGGTAAGGTTAGATGGGCCACATCTCTCTCGTTGTATCCTGCAAAACACAAACACATTAGGCTTATCCTGAGTTGGATGAATGGCTGTGGCTATGGGTCCCTTGTTCATCCCGTCCTTCTCTGCAGGGTTCCATATGGATCCTCCACAATATGACTGTGGTGGCTCATCTCTTGCCATGG
>PVHP010022905.1:0-27882 GCA_004024765.1 Zapus hudsonius
TACAGATTTGGGAGACGTCAGAGTGACATTCCCCCTCCCCATCATGGCTCAGACTCCACCATTGCGTTGAAGAGCTGAGTACTAGTAGTTAAGTTCTTCCATTAGGAAGTTATACTTACTAATCTTAAGTAAAGCTGTATGGCTTCCATATTCTTCCAGCAAACTAATTCCAAAGACCTATAAACCACATGATGAGGTTTATCACCTCATCAATACCTGAAAAAAAGTCCCTTTAGGTATGACTTCCAGTCAAGATGGCTCCGAGGTTAAATCAGGCAAGAATTACAGGGCTCCTGTCTTAGGGAGTCCGAGTGGAACTGCACTGGGTGGGCACTGTCATGGTTTGATCCAGGTGTCTCCCACAAACAAATGAATGTGTTCTTAATAATTGATCCTCAGCTGATGGCAGTTTGGGTTTTACAACCTAGCTGGAGCTGTGTTGTTGTGGTTATAAACCAACTTCCCCTTGCCAGTATTTGGCACACCTTCCTGCCACTGTTGCAGTGTTGTGGCAGAGGTGATGTCCACTCCTCTGCTCATGCCATCGTTTTCCTTGCTATGATGGAGTCTCCCCTCTAGTCCATAAGCCTAATAAGCCCATTCCTCCACAAGCCTCTTTGCTTGGGTTCTTTCTGTGCAGCAACTAGAAAGCTGACTATAGAAGGAACTGAGGTGCACATTCAGGAATCTGTCAATTCCTGTATCTTACTAGCCATTCACTCTGGGCTGGGCTGCTCTTTACCTAACTCAGACCTCTGAGGTCAGGCTGACAGGGCAGCCCCATGATTGTCCTTTCCCCATACCTCCTGCACTCACACTGAGCAGGAACACACAGTGTGGGAGACAGTACCCACATTTCCACCCCACCCAACTGGCACAGTATCATGTGGCATCCCACAGGGTGTCTTGCACCGGGTCCCATGCCAGGTCCTGTGCCCATCTCTGTGTGCCCTGGAGGGCCCCACAGGCCCGGTGCTGCCCCTTGCCACCACTTGCTGTCCTGAACAAGGCCCGCAGGGCTCATCAGGACTGGCACCTCTGCTTGTGCTATCTCATCCCACCCTTGTGTATCCTGGAGGGCTCTACAGGTCCAGTGCCACCCCGCATTGTCCTGCGCCTCTTCACGCCACCCTCCACTGCCTCCAGAGTGCCCCAGAAAGCTGTCAGGTCTGGCATTGTCCCATGCCACCCTGCTCCATCCAACACATGCCCCAGAGGGCTAATAAGGCTGGGTGTCATTCCTGCCATCACCCCACACTGTCCTGGGCACACCCCTGAGGGCCCCACAGGCCCAGGGCTTATACCAACCTGTGCCCTAGAGGGCTTCCCACGCCCTTCTGCACTACCCTTCACATGTTCAAGCAGGCTCCCAAGACATGTGCCATCCAGAGTATGCTCCAGTGGGCACCCCACCCCATGCTGCCCTGTGCTAGCCTAGGTCAGGGCATATTTCCAAAACCTCTATTCCACAAAGCTGGATAACCTGGAAGCAATGAACGAATTCTAGGTACATACCACTTGCCAAAACTAAATCCAGAGCAGATTAATTTCCTATACAAACCCATTACATCCATTGAGATTGAAAATGTAATCAAAAACCTACCCAAAAGGAAAAGTCCAGGACCTGATGGGTTCTCAGCCAAATTCTACCAAACCTTCATCATAACCGAAACCGTGTTTACTCAAGCTTTTTTTTCATGTAATTGTTGAACAGGGAATACTCCCCAACTCCTATGAAGCTAGCATCACCCTAATACCAAAACCAGACAGAGATGCAAAAAGAAAGGAACACTATAGACATATCCCTGATGAATTTAGATGCAAAAATCCTGAACAAAATCCTTGCAAACTGAATCCAACAACACATCAAAAGTATTATTCACCTCTATTAAGTTGGTTTGATCCCAGGGATACAGCGATGGTTCAGCATACAGACATAGATAAACATAATTCACCACATAAATAAACTTAAACACAAAAACCACATGATCATTACAACTGATGCAGAGAAGGCCTTCAACAAAATACAGCATAGTTTCATGATCAAACCCTTGAGAGAATGGGCATGGAGTTTTTGTATCTTGACATAATAAAGGATATATACAAAACACCTAAAGTCACAAATAAAGTTTTCTCCAAATTTTGTGGAGAAAAACTCAAGGAGTTTATATTAAGATCAGCAACAAGACAGGGGTGCCCACTTTCACTGCTGCGCTTCAACATAGTGCTTGAAGTTCTAGTCCAAGTAATAAGACAGGAGAAAGATACAAAAAAGATACAAATTGGAAAGGAAGAAGTCAAACTAGCCCTGTTTGCAGATGACATGATCCTGTACAGAACAGACCCAAAAGATGATAAATTCCTTTGGCAAAGTGGCAGGATACAAAATTAAAACAGGAAAGTCAGTAGCCATCCTGTATGCAAATGACAAACATACAGAAAAAGAAATCAGTGAGATTCCCATTTTCAATAGCCACAAAAAAATACTTTGGAATAACACTAACCAAGGTTGTAAAAGACCTATATAATGAAAACATAAAAACACTCAAAGAAAGAAATTGAGGAGGACATGAAAATATGGAAAGGCTTTCCATGCTGCTGGATAGGTAGAATTAGTATTGTGAAAATCACTGTTCTACCAAAAGCAATATACAGATTTAATGTAATACCAATAAAAATCCCAGAATAATTGAGATAGAAAAAAATAATCTCAAAGTTCATGCAATGGCACAAGGCCTCAGATATACAAATATATCCTCAGCAAAAGAAACACCTCAGGAGGCATCACCATACCCAATCTAAAGCTATACTACAAAGCCATAGTAACAAAAATGGCATGGTACTGGCATAAAAACAGACAGACCAGTGGAACAGAATTGAAGACCCAGTCCTTAGTTCAAGTCACTACGCTACTTGATCTTTGACAAAGGTGACAACAATGTTCACTGAAAAGACAGAATCTTCAATAAATGGTGGTGGACAAACTGGATATTCACATGTAACAAAATGAAACTAGACCCACTACTCTCACCATGCACAAAAATCAACCCAGAATGGATTAAAGACCTAATATAATACCTGTACCTCTTAAATACCTGTAAGAAAAACTAGAGGAAACTCTCCATGATATAGGAGTAGGGAAAGACTTCCTAAACATTACCCCAGTAGACCAGGAAATTCAAGAATCTCTTAACCAGCGGGATCTCATCAAGCTAAAAAACTTTTGTCCAGACAAACATATCATAAACAGAGCCTACAGATTACCATCAGAATGGGAGAAAATCTTTGCCAGCTATACCACTGGCAGAAGCCTAATAACTGGAATTTCCAAAGAACTCAAAAAATTAAATAATAAAAAATCATACAATCCATTCAAAAAAAATGAGGCAGTGAACCAAGTAGGGAATTCACAAAGGAAGAAATACAAATGGCTAATGTTCACTTAAGAAAATGTTCAATATCATTAATCAGCAGGGAAATGCAAATTAAAACATCTACGAGATTCACCCTCACTACAGCTAGGATGGCAATCCTAAAATCTAACAATAGATGTTGGTGAGGATGTGGGGAAATAGGAACCCCATTCACTGCTGGTAAGAGTACAAACTACAACCACTATGGAAATCAATATGAAGAATCTTAAAAAAGATGAAAACAGAGCTACCAACTGGCCCAGGTATCCCTCTACTGGGTGTCTACCCTCAAAGCTTCTCTTTTCAATACAGAGACGTTTGCTCAACCTTATTCATAGCTGCTCAATTCACAATAGGCAAGAATTGGAATCAACCAAAATGTCCATCTCTGGATGAATGGATATCAAAGTTGTGGTACATATATATACACAATAGAATTCTACTTATCAGTAAGGAAAAAAATGACATGATGAAATTTGCAGGAAAATGGATGGACTTGAAACAGATCATCCTCAGTGAACTCATACAAGAACAGAAAGACAAACATAATCTCTCGTCTCTGGTTCCTAACTAGTACATCTTGAGTTGCAAGCATACCTGACATGCAGCTTGAGGGACTGATAATAGGGATGGTAGTGTTTGGGGGGAGGGAATGAGAGGCTGCCTGAGGGGGAGAGATATTCACAAAACTAAATCTAAAATTAATTGGTACCATAGAATCCTTACTTCTGGACATTAGACCAAAAAGATATAACCCTCTAAAGGCATATGGGTATATCTGGTAAGAAGGGCCCTGAAGAGGATGGATGAAGCCTAACCCTAAACCTAAAAGGAAGCCAGTTAGATGTATAGTGCTGGAAAGTGCTACCTGAGCAGCTAGGGGAAATTGACCAACAATGTTGGGAGAAAGCAGGGGACACTACTATATGACAGCAACCAGCATGACAAGATGCACACACCTGTGCAATAGTAGCACCCAACCTAGGTTGGTAACCAAGGGCTCTATGATTGGCTAAAAGACCCATTCAGTGGTAAGGAACCTATAGCTGGAATTGGAGTCCAAGCCAAAATCCTATGGAGACCAAGAATCTGGAGTCCAAAAAGAAGTGTCCACTAACCTCAGGCCTAAAGAGTGGATACACCCATCATAATCTCTCCAAACTAACAATGCTTACTCCACTTAACCTATGCTGATCCCACTCTCCATTGGAGAATCTGTTTTTATTTTTCATAAGATAGTGAGAACTGAAGACAACCTAATTCTACCAATAAGACCAGAAAAAAAAAACAAGACCCTTCCTGTTCCTCCCTTTTTTTTAGTTCTGGGGATCCAGGCCCTTGCACATACTAGGCAAGTGCTCTACCACTAAACTATATCCTCCAGCCTGAAATAACCTTTTCTTTTTATTTGTGTACATACAGGTAGGGGTGTGTGATGTGGAGGCCAGAGGTAGACATCAGATATCATCCTCAGTTGCTTTCCACTTTATTTTCTGTGACAGGGTCTTACACTTAGCCCCAAGGCTCACCCATTTGGCTAGACTAGCTAGTCAGTAAACTCTGTTTGTCTTTCCACTGCTGGATTATAGGCACATGCTGCCACATCTGACTTTTACTTTTTTTGTGCTGGGAATTTGAACTCAAGTCCTCATGGATGATTGCATCGCAAGGATTTTGCTGACTGAGCCATCTCCCCAGCCCCTAAACAATTTTTTTTTGAAGAAAACTTGTGTATTACTTCAGGTATATTTGAGGTTCAGAAGACAGACTAAATAGTATACTATGAATAGGTAAAGTGCTGTGGGTTCAGTCTGAAATGTCCTCTACAGGTTTATGCTTTGAACACTTGTCCTTTGGCTGTGGAACCTTTAGGAGATGGGGTCTGGCTGGCAGAGGTAGTTCAGTAGGAGTGGACCTTGGAAGCTTATAGCCCAGCCTCTGGTTCCAGCCTCATTTTCTGTTCCTGTTTCACTGTTATTTGTGTAGCTCACCACATTCTCCTGTGACCACCCACCGAGCAACACTGCCTTCCCTTCCCTACTATATGCCCTGCTATGATCGACTCTGGAACCGTGAGCTAAAACAAAGCTTTCCTCTTTTAAATTGCTCTTGCCAGATATTTTGGTCACAGTGATACAAACATAGGGACTACAAAGGAATCTTTAAGGAAGAAAATGTGTTGTGCTTTGATGGGTTGTTAGTAGAACCATACTTGCTCCCCTGCTTTTACTGTGGTAATGCCTACTTAATGCCTCTACTTCCCCCCAGTGCTTGGTCTTGGCCTTGGACTTCAGGTCTTGGCCTTGGATTTCAGGTCTTGTGACAAATGCAAGATCTCACCTTTGTTGTATTGACTTTGTTTTTAACAGCCTGTATTGAAACAGCACCTTAAAACTATTCCACCTCTTCTTGCTCTTCCCAAAATTCTAACATCTTTTGGTTAATCCAGCACTCACTTCTCTTCAGGACAAAATAGGACTTTCGTGGCAGTTGATGTGATCATAAAACAGCCATTTAACCCTTGATGCAGACAGACTTACGACTGCTGTAGCATCACCTGAGATCATAGACACCATGCTTGAGTTCTAGTGTTAGCCAAGGAAATTCTCTTTTTATTTCTTTTGACAGAGGAGTGTTGTAGTCTGTTTAGGATGTTATAAAGAATTATGATGGGAGGGGGAGACTTTATAAATGAGATCAGGAATCCTGCATTGTGGGTCTTGGTCAAGGCCTTTTGTTGGGTTGCAGATTGCTGACTCCTATACTCACATGGCTGGGAAGAGAGTGAAAGCTTTCTGAGGTCCTATTTATAAAAGCACTGATCCCATTCATGAGGGTTCCCATCTCATGACCCAATTACCTCCCATACACCCCACTTTCTAATTTTGCCCCATTGGAGGTTAGGATTTCAAAATATGATTTTTTTATTGCAGGGGTACACATTTGCTCTACTGCAAAGAGGAACTGTCCAGAATGACCACCCCCATTGAAAATCCCCATATTCCATTGGATTTACTTCCTACTTATATATTTTTAGTAGTGATTAGGAGAATATTGATACACATAAAAAAGATAATAAAAGTTTTTTTGGAGGTCTACAATTCTATGAAAATAACTGATTTCTCCTATATTAACTCCCTGTTTATGTGCAGAGATACACAGTTTACAGATGTGTTCTCATTTGCATCTCACAGTAAATAGGGAATGTGTACATTATTCCTATTTTTAAGACAAGTAAATAGAAGCTAAAAAAATACAGACTTGCTAACATTTACACAGTTAGCTACTGACAACGCTGGAATTAAAATCTGCTTTATCTATTCTTCGTTTGCAGTGTTTCCACAAGCAATTTCCTAGATAACACAAAATGAAGAGTATTAGCTTTTTAAAAAATCATAATCTGAAATTTACTTTATCTCATTAAACAAACAGAAGCTGTACTGAGAAGAGTGTACGAGGTAGTTGAAGTAGTGCCCTGGGTCACCTGTGTGTCTCCAGGTAGTTAAGGTTCTTCTGTGAGCATGCCAGAGAGCACCTCATGGTGACTCATCTGAAGACTCCACAAATATATGCTTGTGATAGTTTGAAGGTGAATGTATGTCCCCCATAACCTGAGGTATTTTTGATGAACTTTGCAACTTGACTCTCCAGCAGGCCAAGCCCTGCTGAAGTAGGTGTCACTGGAGGCAGATCTTGTCAGCAGCTCTAAGTGTGTTCAGAGAAGTTTGAGCTCTGGCTGTTGGTGTTTGCTGGCTGACTTGGTGGTGTCTCTGTTTGCATCTATGGAAGTGAGCCAGCTTCTTCCACCATGATGGTGTTTCCCATGGATTCTGTTAAGCCCAAAATAAACTTTCCTTCCATAAGCTGCTTCTGGTCAGATGTTTGTCCAGCAACATGAAATTAACTGTATCGATGCCCAACACTCAAGATAGGGGATTCTCTTTGTTTAATTTTTCTCAACTGGTAGGTATGCTTTGGTACCTTTTTTTTCTTTTCTGTGTGTGAGACTGAGCTCAGGGCTGTGGATACTGAGCAAACACTCTTCCTTTGAGCCATAACTTGCCTCCTAACCCCCAGCTTTAGCATTCATTTTCTTTTTTTTGTGGTCCTGAGGATGGAACGCAAGGCCTCATGTATACTAGTTTTGCTACATACAGGTCTCCACCTCCAGCTTTAGTATCTTCATAGTCTTATCACATTTTACTCTCCAGCCTCACACATGCCCACAAGCACTCTACCACTCAGTTAGACCCCAGTACCTTCACTTTTTATTTTGAGATAGAGTCACTAAGATGCCCCAGCTGGGGCTGAACTCACTCTGTAGTCCTGTCATGCTTTGACCTCTTTTTTTCTTCTTTCTTTCTTTTTTTTAAATTTATTTTTTCTGACAAACCTAGAAATGCTTTATTAATATAACATACACAAACTAAAAAGGAAGGAACTTAGACATCTACATCATAACAAAAGGAGGCATTTCAATGTCCAGGCTCAATTCATTCTCTTTCTTTCTTTTTTTTTTCATGAACAAAAGCCAGTTATTTATTTTCTATACTATCTTTTTTTAAGTCTTAAATATATACTTATTGTCCATAATGAGTTTCATTATTCAGTGGGCAAACAATGAGTTGTTATCCCCAATCAAGTCTTTCTTTCTTTCTTTCTTTCTTTCTTTCTTTCTTTCTTTCTTTCTTTCTTTCTTTCTTTCTTTCTTTCTTTCTTTCTTTCTTTCTCTCTTTCTCCCTCTCTTTCTTTTCTTTCCTTTCTTTCTCTTCCTTCCTTTCCTCCTTCCTCTCTCTTTTTTCTTTTCTTCTTCCTTCCTTCCTTCCCCTCTCTTTCTTTCCTTCCTTCCTTCCTTCCTTCCTTCCTTCCCTCCTTCCTCTCTCTTTCTTTCTTTTTTTGTTAAAATCTCACAAAGTCCTTTATCTAGCTCAAAGTATACAGTGTCACAATCTTATTTGTTACTCCTTTTACTAAAATAGTTCAAATCAGTGTTTTGACCACTCTATCAAAAAGTCTTATTACCCCCTCCCCCATCCAGAAATCAAAGTGGTTCAATTGAAGGTAGAAACCAGCTGAAGTCCACAGGCTCCAGCTGGGTACCAGCCTGGGCAGGAAGGGGTAGCTGCAAGTGTCACCACCATCATATTCTAGAGAAAGCATAGCTACTGGCCCAGGCCAGGAACCAGACGTGCCAGCTGCTTCCCAAAGAGCAGTACCAACACTTTCCCAGCATGAAGAATACACACCTCTACCACCCTGCGGCCTGCCTTTAGTCTGCTTCTTTAAAAAAATCAGTAGTATGCATTTTCTTCCTCTCAAGTTCCAAGAAAAGCAAACAAAAGATCACTTTCCCCCTCTTTTAACACTGGTGCGTAGCTGGTAACTTTTTGGATAAAAATGTACGTATCAGATTTTGACTTCAGGATAAAGCCTTGAACTTTCAGTCCTCCTGCCTCAGCATCCCGAGTAGCTGGGATTACAGGCCTGCACCCTGAGGTCTAGTTTGACTGGTCTGGTTTCATGATTTCACGCATACACCTTATTTAGAGAAGTCAAGCAAGCATAGATTTCTCTTTTTCTTTCCCTTTCTTGGATCATACTTGAAATTTAAAGAATAAACAACTTAATGTGAATGGACCAGAAGTCCTAACCCACACTATATGGACTGGATCATCATGATCAGGCTTTTTGCATGTGTGAACCTGTGGGGAAATGGTATGTGTGCATGTGAAATCTGGAGGTTGACTTCAGGTGTCTCCCTTGAGTGCTTTGAGTCAGGATCTCTCACTTGAGCATAGAACTTGCCAATTCCGTTTGTCTAGATCACCAGCTTGGCCTCCCGTGTACTTGGATTACAGGTGGCTGCCATGCCTACCTTGCACTTATATCAGTGCCAGGGGTCTGAACTTGAGTCCTTATGCCATCTCCTCCAGCCTCTGGACCATTAATTTTGAAGGAAACATTTATTAAGTCCAATAGAGGTATGAACCATTCTTCTAAAATCCTTGAAAAATCTCATCTTTTCTATTAGCTAATTCTGTTGTTTGGTGATTTACCTCTCTGTACTTACATTGTTGTTTTAAAAATTATATTGATTTTTTAAAAAAAGTTATATTCTTATATCTTCTCTCCCATTTCTTTGAGGAACTGCCTCAGTGGGATTTTTGGTATTTATTGTAGGGTAATGAATGCTTTGGTTAGTCTCTCTCTCTGTGTATGTGTGGAGGGCTTTGCCTCAAGATATTCTTATCTACACTTGTGGTTTTTATAATCTTTCCACCTCTTCTGCAATGCCTTGGCTGGCCTGTTAGGAGTATGATTTAGTGTTGAGTTCTCTATAGCTTCTGGATTTTTGCTTTGATGGATTTTTATTAACCAGAGAGTCTATTGCCATCTCCCTGGAGCTGGTTGTCAGTTTAGCAGTGAAAGCTAATTACTCGTGCAATTTCTCCTGGGCCCAGGCAGATGTGGCAGAGGTGGCGTGTCTCATGGTAGATAGTTGGCTATGTTTTCTTGATGTATTGGTGGAGGATTGCCTGGATTTCCCAAGCATTCTTCGCTATCTGTAAAACAGATTCTTCAACCAAGAGTGAGAGCAGCTTGAATGAAAGGGAATATAAGCATAGTTATTTGAGAGACTTTTTGATGTGTGTGTCCACTCTTCTTATCTAAAGAGCAGTGGGGGATTCTCTCTGGAGTATATGAGTTGCCTATCCATGAAATTCTGGCTTGGGTCTCAGTATCAGGCATGAGTTTTCTCCCATTGATTGGGCTTCACGTAGAATCAGAGAATGGTTGGTTACCCACAAAGTCTGTGTGCCACTATTGCACAGGTGTGTACTTCTTGCCCGGCTGGTTGACTTTGTAGCTTGCAGGGTCCCCTGTTTATTCCTGCTGTTAGTGACCATTATTCCCCAGCAGCTCCCATAACACTTTCCAGCACTATGAGGGCTAGGCAGGAGGAACTGATTTGCCTCTCAGTTCCAGCATAGTCTCTTGATGCCCTGTGACAGCAGCCTATGGTGTAAAAGATTTTTTAATAAACAAACTATTTTATTTATTTATTTATTTGCAAGGAGAGGGAAGGAGAGAGAAAGAAAGAGAGAGAATGAGAGAGACAGAGAGAATATGAATAGATGTGTCAGAGCCTTTTGATGATATAAATGAACTCCAGATGCATGTACCACTTTGTGCATCTGGCTTTATGTGGGAACTGTGAGATTAAATCTGGGCCACCAGGCTTTGCAAGTAAGTGACTTTATTCTCTGGGCCATCTCCCCAGCCACTCTTTAGCAGCAAGGTCTTACCTTATAGTTTTGGTGGGTAACCAAGTGCTTTAGCAATTGTTTGCATTTTTTGGGGGATCTCATGGGTCCCCCGACCAACAGCTCTCTGTGGGAGCTAACCCAATTCTGGTCCTGGGATTTACCAGCCAAGGCCAGTGGTTTTAGGATTTAGCTTTTTCTATTATCTACAGGGCACTTCTGTCTGGACTGTCCCCCCTCCATTTATTGGGGGTTACATCTTGTAGAATCCAGAGGAACGTTTCCATGGTACTAATTCATATTGTCTTTAGTTTTGTATAATTCTCCTCTCCCTCTCCCCTTATCTTCCCAAACCCTCTTACCCCACATAGCTTTTCCCTCATCTAGACCATCAAGTATCCCCTCCCCTCCTCTCTCCCTGTTTCTACTTTCTCCTGATCCCATTCTAGTCCATGCCTATATTCCTAAGGCTTACTACTGTTTACACTTGACTCCAGCTGATCCATGAGAGTGGGGGTTTGTCTGTCTGAGCCCATGCGACCTTGCTTAGTATGACTTTTTCCAGGTCCATCCATTTTCCTGCAAATTTCATTATTTCATTTTTCCTTACAGCTGACTAGAATTCTGGTGTGTATATGCACCACATCTTCATTATCCATTCGTCAGTTGATGGGTATCTGGGCTGATTCCAATTTCTAGCTATTGTCAAGAAAGCAGCAACAGACATGGCTGATCAAATGTCTCTGTAGTAAAGAGTGGAGTCTTTAGGGTATATGCCCAGGAGTGGAATAGCTGGATCAGATGATAGATCTATTTTCATCTTTTCAGGAGTCTCCTTACTGATGTCCACAGTGGTTGTACCAGATTGCACACAGCTTTCCCATTAGTTGTCATTCAAGTTTTTTGATGATTGATTGGAGTGAGATGGAATCTCAAAGTCATTTTAATTTGCATTTCCCTGATGGCTGAAGATGTTGAACATCTCTTTAAGTGAGTACTAGCCATTTACATCTCTTCCTTTGAGAATTCTCTGTTCATGTCATTGTCCCATTTTTTTTTGATTGGACCATTTGATTTTTTTATTGCTTAGTTTTTTGAGTTCTTTATAAACTCTAGATATTAAACTTCTGTCAGAGGTTTAGTTGGTGAAGATTGTCTCTCATTTTACATTGTTTTTAATCAAAGGCATGGAAGATATTATCATATAGTTTTTAATGAAGCATAAGTGATAAGTTCAATTTTATTTTAGTTTTGATAGAAACAGTATCACAGTGTTAAGATAATTCTGTGATTAGTATCTGGCCTAAGGCAATGCCAAAAAGAACAATTTAGGTGATCCCATGTGCGGACTTTCTACATGGTATAAGAATAAAACCAAATAATTCTGCTGTAATTCTCTGTACTAAAGAACCTGCTGAAATAATAAAAACGTCTGAAGAACCATCATTGGGATTCAAGGTTAAATATATCATTCATTATAAAATTGGACTAAAACATTTAAATAAAATCAAGGTTCAATTTTAAAACTGACTTAGAGGACACATGTGAAATATACTGGACTGGAATTAAAAAGAAGTCAAGATGACCTTCACTTCCTGGCATGCTGTAATGAGCCACAGCAGGCAAGCTGCCTTTTAGTAAGGGACAGGGATGTGGCTCAGTTGGTAAGTGCTTGTCTAGCCTGTACAAAACCCTGGGTTTAATCACTGGTGCCACATAAAACCAGATGCGGTGGGGCGTGCTTGAAATCCTAGTGTTAGGGAGGATCACAAACTTAATGTCATCCTTGGTTACACAGTGAGTTTAAGGCTAGACTGGGCTACATAGAATCCTGTTTCACAAAGTGGGGGCTGAGGAGATGGTTCAGCGGGTAAAGTGCTTGAGGACAGGAGTTTGGATACTCAGGACCCACATACAAACCAGACATGGTGGCACACACATGGAATCCCAGTACTGGAGAGGCGGAGACAAGAGGATCCTCAGTGTTTGATGGCCAGCTAGTCTGGTCAACAATGAACTTTAGGTTCGTGTGAGACCTTGTCTCAAAAAACAAGGTGTAAAATACCTGAGGAAGACACTTAAGATTGACCTCTGCCACCTCCATGAGTCCTTGCCACATACATGTGCCCAAACACACATGAACATACACACACACACCAGCCATGTGAAAAAGGAAAAGAAAACCAATAAAATAAAAAGTTGAAGATATTAGAGAGCTCTTGAGGCAACATAAATTAGATGAGTGGAAATTCTAGAGAGGAGAGAACTTAGATGAACTTGGTTTTATAGCTCTGTGTGTGTGTGTGTGTGTGTGTGTGTGTGTGTGTGCGCGCATGTGTGTGTTTCTTTGAGGAAGGGGCATTTGCTGATGTGGGGAGTAAACTTTTGAACCTGTATAGACAGAAAGCCTATTTGGGGGAAAAGACTGACTAGCAAAAGTTTTCTTGGTCATTCAGTGATAGAACAGGCATAGAAATGGTGATTTTTTTCCCTCATGGATATTTTGCACTGATCCTAATGTGTGAAAAAGCTGGGAGTTTAGGTCAAAATATTTTGAAGGTAGAATGAAATGTCTGACGGCTTTGAGGTGTATGAGGACTAAAGATACACCTGGAAAAAACAAAGCTGATTTTTCCCAGCAAGATTTGTTTTTTTAACATGTTTATTTGTGAAGTGTGTATATTCGTATTCATGTAGGTGTTCTCCAAGAATCTTACTCTTTGAGACAAGGTCTGTCACTAGACTAGCCAGTGAGCACCAGGGATTTCTTGTCTTTGCTTTTCCAGCCCTGGGATCACAGGCACATGCCACCACACCTGGGGACTGAATTCAGGTTCTCACGTTTGCATAGCAAGCACTTTACCCACTGAGCCATCTCCCCAGCCCCAATATTTGTTTTTAAAGAATTTGAAACTGTTAGGATGGGAAAGTTAGAGGCTGGAAATTTGATCACAGATAGGTCTCTTACATTGCTTCACAGGATGGAGGACAAAGACTCATAAGTCTATCAGTGCAAAACTTGGAATTCTATGACTTAGTGACAGGTGAACCTAAGGGAAAAGTCTTGCCAGACTACAGCTCAGCTCAATTTGTAACTGATTTAAGCCAAACACTTATCAAGAAATGAGAATCTGTCTCTAGGAAGAGAGAATATAATATGGGTCTTAAATAAATAATATCTGATATATATTTTAAAAACCTATATACAGGGTTGGAGAGATGGCTCACTGGTTAAAGGTGCTTGCTTGCAAAGCCTGACAGCTTGGGTTTGATTTCCTAGTACCCATGTAAAGCCAGAGGCACAAAGAGGTACATGGGTCTGGAGTTCAAGTTTGCAGTGTCACGAGGCCCTGCCATGCCCATTCTGTCTCTCTGTCTCTCTCTCTTCCCTCTCTGTTTGCAAATAAATAAAAATTTTTTAAAAGCCCCATATATACAAAGAGGCAATCACATAACACCTAATCTGGAATTTGGTCATGGTGGTTCTCTCTTGTAGTCCAAGACTTTTGCAGGAGGATCACTTGAGCCCATGAGGTGGTTTGAATTAGGTGTCAGCAAAATTCATGTGCTTCTCATTCTAGGTCCTCAGCTGGTAGCAATTTGGGAATTGGAGCCTTGCTGGAGGAGGTTTGTTGTTGGGGACAGGTTTATGAGTGTTTCCCTCTCATTCTGCAGTGTTCCACGTGCCATGGCAATGGTGATGTCCAGCCTCTGTTCATGCCACATTCCCCCTGCCATCATGGAGCTTCCCTTTGAGGCTGTAAGCCAAAGAAAACCCTTTCCTCCCACGAGCTACTTTTGGTCAGGTGCTTTGTGCCAGGAACTAGACAGTAACTATAATAGCCCATAAGCTTGAGACTAGCCTGGGCAACATGATGAGACATTATATCATCAACACCACCAATTACAATGACTTAATTAGGAAGACAAAGTAAGGAGAAGCTCAGACTTAAAAATGATTGTTTGAGGGCTGAGGAGATGGCTCAGTGGGGAAAGAGTCCTTGCTGTGCAAGCATGAGGACCTGAACTCACTGTCCAGCACCCATATATATGTATATCAAGCTGAATATGGCCACCAATCTTTAGCATCCTAGTGCTGAGGGGAATGGCACTAAAATTGGTTTACCTCCACTTTGCCACTTTGAGCTGTTGGCCAGGGAGATCCGTGTGGTCCCCCAAAACAATGCACATGGGTACCCACCTGAGCTAAAAAGTATGACCCTATTTCTGCAGCCACCACCACAGGCTGTGGTCACAGGACATGAAGAGATAATTCTAGAATTGAGAGGGAAACCAGTTTCTTCAGCCCTCATAGTGCTGGAGAGTGCTATGGACACTTCTCTGAGATAATGGTCACCATCAGTGTGATAAGAAGGGACTCTGCAAGCTACAAAATCAACCAGTCGGGCAAGTAGTACACACCTGTGCAATAGTGGCACACAGCCTATGCAGGCAACCAACTATTCTTTTTTTATTAATTTTTTATTGTTCATAATGAGTTACATTTTTTAGTGGGCAAACAATGAGTTGTTATCCCCAATTCTCCGATGCTCCCCCTCCCCCTTCCCCAACCAGCTGGATATCCTCCTCCGTGGGTCGTCTGGATCAGTCCTTGTGACAGGGGACCATGGATAGCCTAGTATTCGGCCAGGTTCTCCTGGCCATGCCTCTGGATAGTCTCATCCACCACGGCTCTCACAATCTTTCCGCCCCTTCTTCCACATAGTTCCCTGAGTCGTGGTGGATGAGTATTAAGGGTGCTTTATTGTTGTGAGCTTAGGGGTGCTTTATTGTTGTGAGCTTAGGGGTCTTTGTGTCAAAAATCATTGGTTTCTGTCTCACTGGCTTATTCTGTGTTGATTGAATGTCTGTGGCTGTGGGTCTCACTGGTTCATCCCATCATTCTCTGTGGGGTTCCATATGGCTCCTCCACGATATGACTGTGGTGGCTCCTCTCTTGCCAGGATCTCAGCTATCAGTGTACCGGCGGCAACCAACTATTCTTGGATTGAACAAGAGGCCCACTCCGTGGGAGAGAACTCATGCCTGGTACTGGTAACCAAGTTAGAAGCCCATGGATAGATAGGAAACTCATAGACTTCTGAGAGAACCTCCACTGCCATTTGGCTAAGAAGAGTGGGTACACACATCAAAAGCCTCTTAAATAAATATGCTTATCCCCTTTAATCCAAACCACTCTCACCCTTGGTTAGAAAATCTGTTTTGTTTACCAGCAGAGAATAGTGGGGAAATTCAAGATCCATTAATAGGACAAGGAAAGATAGCTGAATGCCTACCATGAGACATGTAACATCTATATCTGCTGGGGCCCAGGAGAAATTACAGGGGAAGCAGCAGTATGAGTGCTGCTCTCACTGCTAGCTCAACAACCAGCTCCAGGTTATGGTCACTCAAACCTCATCAAAGCAGAAAGCCAGAGGCTACAAAGAACTCAACATTAAATCAGACTTCTAATGTCCTGGCCAGGGCTCAGGGAACATTGTGGAAGAAGGGGTAGAAAGATTGTAGGAGCCATAGGATGGGTTAAAAATATCCCAGGGCATGGTCTTCTAACACAGAGAGTGACTGAGGACTTCAGGACCCCACCGTGGATACCAATAATCCCACTGAGGAAGGCCCTCCTTGGAATGAGGGTGGGAAGAGGGGATATAAGAGTATAACCTTAAAATAAATAAATTTAGGCTGGGTATGGTGGCACATGCCTCTAATCCCAACACTTAGGAGGCAGAGGTAGGTGGATTGCCATGAGTTTGAGGCCACCTTGAGACTACATAGTGAATTCCAGGTCAGCCTGGGCTAGAGAGAGACCCTACCCTGAAAAACCAAAATAATAATAATAATAACAAAATTTAAAAAGTAGGAGCTGGAGATGGCTCAGTGGTTAAAGGCTCTTGCCTGCAAAGCCTGAGGGCCTGGGTTTGATTCCCCAGTACCCATGAAGCCAAATGCACAATATGAGGCATGTGTCTAGAGTTCATTTGCAATGGCAAGAAGCTCTGGCACACCCTTTCCTTTTCTCTCCTTCCCTCCTCTCTCTCTCTCTCTCTGCCTGAAAATAAATTTAAAAATATTTTTAAAAAGTAAGCATCTAAATGGAGCCAAGGCTTCATTTCAGAATGCAGTGAGAGAACTGTGGCTCATCCAACCCTACCAACGAGGAGGATACGAGGAGGATGGTGGGATGAACAAGAGACCCATCGCCACAGTCAATCAGTCAACACAGGATAAGCCAGACAGACACCAACGATTTTCAACACAACCTAAAGCAGAAGTACAGAGACTCCTAAGACCTCAACAGTGAAGCAGCCTTAATACTCACCCACCATGACTCAGGGAACTGAGCGGAAGAGGGGGCGGAAAGACTGTAAGAGCCATGGTGGGGAGAACTACCAGAGTCATTGCCCCCTTCAGTAACATCACACTAAGGTGGGTGGAACCTGGCTGACTCCTAGGATATCCATAATCCCCTACCTCATGGATCCAGACTGCCCAGAGGAGGATATCCAGCTGATTGGGGATGGGGAAGAGGGGGATTGGGCAACTGGGGATAACAACTCATGATTTGTTCATTAAATTTATCTCATTATGGATAATAAAAAAGTAAGCATCTATAGGAACAGTCATAGTAAGAAGTTATAGTTGAGAAATGCCTTTAGAGGCACAGTAATGTGACTCTGCCAACTTCTACAGAAGACAATTAGAATGATTTTATTTATTTGCAAGCAGAGAGATACATACAGAAAGAGAGACACACAGAGAGAGACAGAGACAGAGAGACAGAGAGACAAAGTGAGAGAGACAGAGTGCGGGTGTATCAAGGCCTCCAGCCACTGCAAATGATCTCCAGACACATGTGTCAACTTGTGCATCTGGCTTACATGGGTCCTGGGGAATTGAACCCAGGTCCTTAGGCACTGGAGGCAAGTGCCTTGACCTCTGAGACATATCTCCAGCTCTAGAATGATAATTTTAAAGAAATGGCTGAAAATAACTATAATTCTAGAATTCTTATGCTCTAGTGAAATTTTCCCTAAGAAAGGAAGGCATAGGGCTGGAGAGACAGCTCAGTTGGTAAATCACTTGCTGTGTAAACACGAGGGCCCAAGTTTGGATTTGTAGCACCCACATCAATGCCCAGCATGGTGGCATGTGCCTTACTCGGAGCCTTTGGAAGGGGGAGAGATGGGTCCGTGGGATGAGCTGGCCAGTGGAGAGCAGGCAGAATCCATGAGCTCTCTAGTCAGGGAGGGACCCTCTCTCAATCAAGAAGGTGGAGAATGGCCCCCCACAAGCATGTGCACACACATGAACATGCATGCACACACCCATGCACACTATACACATACATGCACAACAATTAAAACACAGTGAAGCCATTTTAGACAAATGAAGACTGAGGTTGTCAGAGGTTGCAAGTAAAATAAATATACAGGAAGTTTTACAGGCAGTAAGTGAGATTGTGGCCGCAGAGGGCAACATGCACAGAAGGGAAAACTTGTGGGTAAATCGAAATGCATATTGATGACAAACTCCAAAAGGATCAACCCAATAGCATAGAGAGTCTAAGTTATTAATAACATGGCAAAATAATGAAAGCAGGTGCTCTAAAATACTAGCAAAAACTTCCTAACTTGTCTTAGGCAGTGCTGAGGAAAACACTGAAGTCTCCAGAAATAACTGCTTAAGAGTCGCAGAAGATTTTCTGTGAATAGAATGAGAGAATGGAGCAATAAATAGCTTAATTCATTCAAAAGAAGATTCTAAAGGGGTAAAAAGAGAAACAAACAAAGATAACTGGTAAATGAAGATGGTAGCTAAAAGCCCCAGCTATGTAACTGCATTGCCTGTTTATGGACTAACGCAGAACAGAACAGTTTCAAAGCATATTTTATATCTGACTACATAAAATGTTTTAAAAACAATTTTATTTATTTATCTGCAAGCAGAGAGAGAGAAGAGAGAGAGAGAGAGAGAGAGAGAGAGAGAGAGAGAGAGAGAGAGAGAGAGAGAGAGAATGAGAATGGGCATGCTGGGCCTCCAGCTACTGCAAACAAACTCCAGACACGTGTAACTTTGTGGATCTGGCTTTATGTAGGTACTGGGGAATCAAACCCAGGTCGTTAGGCTTTGCAGGCAAATGCCTTGACTGCTGAGTCGCCTCTCCAGCCCCCAAATGCTTTAATATATAACAATATAGCTACTTTGATTTGATTTGCATATATGAAAATGTTTCAACATTACTTTTGGAGCCAATTTTTTTTTTCACAGGGAATTTGCAAAAATATAGAGAATTTCTTTCAACAGGATACATATAAGATTTATGTCCTCATAGATGTTGCATGAGGCAGCTTCTTATGCTTGAATTTTCTTTTGGTAAAGTATGAGACTTTTAGAGGCCCAGGCAAGACACATGCTAATGCTTGTGTTAACTCCTGCGTCTGTAACTAGACCTTGAACAATGACAGCAAATATCCATCATCTCCAAGGAGCATTCGGACTCCTAAAGAAAGGATCCATGCCGTGGTCATAAGGAGGCATTTAGTCACATGTGCAGGATGAGCCTGGTTTATGGAGCATTCCCACTCTTCATTTCACTTGGGTTAGGCTCGTCCCTGTGGAATAACTTATTAGTTACTTTTCTCAATGCTGGGCTAAAATACCCGACAGAAACAATGGAAGGGTGTCTGGGGAGGTGACTCGGTGGACAAAGCAATTTCTGTGCAGCTCTGAGTACTCGGATTCCGATCCCCACACCCCAGTAAAAGCTTGGAAGCTGGGGAGGGCTTCTGGAACCCCGGTGTGGCTACAGCGAGAAGGGAAGCGGAGGTGGAGGTGGGAGAATTTTCTGGTTGCTTGAGAAAGGAGCAGCAATTGGCCACAGAGACTGCCTCAAGCAAGGTGGATGGTGAGGGCTGACCTGAAAGTTGTCCTCTGACCTCCACCTGTGGACTCTGGCCCAGGCTGACCTGGAATCCACTGTGGAGGCTCAGGCTGGCCTGGAACTCATGGGGCCCAGAAGGAAAATACAGTTGCTCGCCATGCTTGTCCAATTCCTGCGAATTATAAAAATGCAGGCGGCTGTGCTGTCGCTCAGGACGTCTTCAGCCGGCTTTTTGAAATGTCACTGTGCAGATAGATGGAGCGTGTTGAAGACCAGCAATTCTCAAAGCTTGGTCCTTCCGTCCCTGGCGAGCAGCTGCCGCTCAGAGCCAGGGGATCAATCTGCTCTCTTCTGGAACTCGGATTAAATAAACCAGCCGCCTGGATGAGAAGGTGCGAGGCCCGGGGATGTGGGCTTTCATGTCAGAATACGAAGCAGGCCAGGATGCCGGGAACTCTTGCAATCTTCTGTCATCTGGGCCTCCATGATGCCCACGATATCACGTCAGTCCCCTGGACACAATTTTCACTTGTACCCCTCCCTCGAATGGCATGAGGAAAGGATTTGGAAGCTCCTAGCTGCCTGGGCTCAGTTTTTGGTTTTTGTTTTTAAGCATCTGTGAAGGGCCTATTCAGGCATCTGCACCTGAACTTGAAGTTCATTCCTGTGTCGTCGATCCAGGCTGCCAGGGGCAGAAGGTGCCCTCCTGATGTAATGTGCTTTCTTTGCTCACGATCTCTAAGTGAAAATCATTTGGGGGTGTGTTGCCTGTTACCCACGTAGGAGCTGCCCCAGGTGGGTCTCACAGGCATCCTGGGGAGGGGGGGCACAAGGGATCATAAAGGGGACATGGGCCAGACAAGTGCCACCAGAGCACCTGTCAGTATGAGCTAGTTCCCCATGTACAAGACCCCTGGTGGCAGGTCAGGCAGTTAAGCACTAGGCCATCCACCAGGTAAAAGGATCCTTACAGGATGTCTGTAAACACCACATCCGGCCTCTTTCAATTCTCATTAAGGCAGAACTGCTAATGGTACTGCAACTCCGCTTTAGCTGGAGGCACATGAAACACACGGTTCCACAGTGAATTATTTATATGCTGTCACCTGAGGACCCCCAGCAAGCAATTGGGTTAATTCACACATTGTATATCACCAACAATTCTAAGGTAGGATTTTCTAATAAACTGTGGGGAGTTCTTAATTAGTAATTAGAAAATGATTATACCTTGTGAAAAACACATTTCCCTGATTATATTGATGTGACTATGCAATTACATTTCAAATTAGTTTGAACAATGTTTAATGTAAGAGTTCTCATTCTGGTCTGAGCTCTAGGCCAACTTGGCCACGGGGCAGGTTGAGGGTCAGCGCAGCAGGAACTCATCGTTACTGGTCTTGGCAAGGTTTATTAATTCTTCTGGGGTTCTCACACAGGGTTTAATTTCATCATGAAATCTTAGCAGTGTATATAGCTTATTTTAAATTATAACTTAAAAAAGCTTTTGATCGATAACTTCCACACATATAAATATATCACGAGTATAGTCCTCTCCCTTTTCTTCCTACTGAATCCCTTCTTTCCAACAAGTTTCTCTTCTGTTTTGAGGTCATTAATTTATTTCCTCCTATCATGCAGGTTTTGTGTAGGCAGGATCAGGTACAGTGAGGTTATGAAATCAAGGAGACTTTGTATCTGGAAGATGGCATTGTAAGCAGTCTTTCCCTTCCTTTGGCTCTTACATTTTTTCCACCACCTCTTCCAAATGGACATTTGAACCTTGGAGAGTGTGATAGAGATGTCTTACTTAGTGCTGAACACTCCACTGTCCCTTCTTCTCAGCACTTTGGTGAGTTTTGAGTCACCCCAGTGGTCACTGCCATCTGAAAAGAGAAGCAACTCTAACCAAAAGTGCGAGTAGCATTACTATATGGGCATAAACACAAGTATTTAGAAGGCTGCTCGTTGGCCATTAAATATCCATTTAGTTAGATAACAGTAGTGTTTCTCCCTTAGGACTTATGACCTCCTCAGCCATAGACTTTTGATTAGGATTTCAGTAGCAGGCAGGAATTCCTTCTCATGGAGCAGGTCCCCAGTCCAATCAGAGAACAGTTGGTTTCTTGCATCACAGACATACCACCATTGCACCAGCTGGTGCATTGACTTGGCTGGCTGGACATGAAGCTTTCAGGGTCCACTGCTGATAATGATCGTGGATGACTTCCCCCCCCCCAAACAGGCTGCATAGGTCTTTCCAGCATCCTGACAGCTAGGCAACAGGAAGGAGGCTTCCAGCTCAGCTCCAGCTTGATTTCTCAGTGACCTGTAGTCCCTACATGTGGAATGTTTAGCACTAGGGTCTTACCTTCTAGTGGTGGTGGGCAACCAAGAGCCTTGGCAAAGGTCTGTAATGTTTGGGGGCATTAGGGACCTCTCTGGCCAACAACTTGTTGAACCGTGTCCCACCTCTGTCATTGAACTTTTTATGAATAACATTCTGGTTTTAGAGCACAATTTAAATTTTAACTTGAGTCAATATCTTTCCGTTTTTTTCTGAAATCAGGTAGCTTTTACATTTTAATATTTATTAAACATACTTTAATATTATTTAGTGATTCTATAATAATTATGTATTTAATATTATATAATGTCAATTAGCATTATTTAATAAGGAATACTGTAGTTAATCAAGACATGTCTATAATGTACATTTAGATTGATTAGACTAAGAAGAGAATTAATTAAATAATAATAATATTTGATCTGCTTCAAAGTGTAGCAACCCAAATGAATACACCTGTGGAGAGTTGTAAGAGTAGAGTTTTGCTAGGGCCCAAATGTAGACACTTTGTATGTGTGTATCTAAATTGAAGACAGTCTTATCATATGTGGCCTAGACTGGCCTGGAATGGCCTTCAACTTGGGATCCCCCTTCCCCAGCCTCCCAAATACAAGGATTATAGGCATGTGCCACTATGCTCACATTTCATGTAGTGTTACTTTTGAGAATGAAACAGGATTCCAACTAGGTGGGGGACATTCAGACAGTGAATTTATACTTGGTCGGTGCGGGACATGTGCCAAGTCTGATTGTGACTCTTTCTCCATGTGGTATTTGACTTGTAAGGCAGAGCTGCTCTTAGACCTCGGCGTGTCCGCAGTGTCTACATGCTGCTGAGTCTGCAGTGGATACTGAAATGACCACCTGTGTCAGGTGTGTTAAAAGATGCTACACTGAGATCCATGAGACTCATGCTTTCAGAAATATCACGTGAACACGATACACCTGAGGCACAGGGACCCACAACTGGGAAGCAGAAGAGTGACTCTCAAAAGTTGTGTTTCTCTAGGACGAGTCTTATTCCTGTCTTGGGTTTTTGACGGGGATGTTTCAAACTGATACAAACACCTCAGACTGGTGTGTTAGTTATTAATTTTTAATTTTAATGTCTATATTATTTTATTAGCATATATCCATTTTGCATGGCACTGGATTCCGTAAGCACATTTTCATATTGTATATAATGTACTTTGAGTGGACCCCCCCCATGACACCTACTTTTCTCTTTTAGTTTTTTTTTAATTCATTTTTTTTATTGTCCATAATGAGTTACATTATTTAGTGGGCAAGCGATGAGTTGTTATTCCCAGTTCCCCAGTGCCCCTCTTCCCCATCCCCAATCAGCTGTGTATCCTCCTCAATGGGCCGTCTTCTTTTAGTGTTTTTTTTTTTTTAACATTGTATGGAACTATCAGGAAAATGCCTTTAGTTGCAAAAGGACCAAAATACTTTACCTAGACCAAACCTCTATCAATTCATTTAAAGGAACCAGCCACTATGGTGTCATATGTGGCTAATTAAATTAATTAAACTGAATAAAGTGATAAGTCCTGTTTGTTTCTCAGGCATACTGACCACCTTACGAGTGCTCAACGACTACAGTGTAGCAAATGGATGCCATACTAAGCACAATATGGTACATCTCCACCATTTTAGACATGTTTGAGCAATCACGCACCTCTAAATGAAAGGATGCAGTGATTTCCTTCCATGGTGTCATGGTTTGATCCAGGTGTCCCCCACAAACATATATGTTCTGAATGATCAACCCCCAGCTGATGGCAGTTTGGGTTTTACAACCTCGATAGAGCTGTGTTGTTGGGGGCGGGCTTATGGGGGTTATAAACCAGCTTCCCCTTGCCAGTGTTTGGCACACCTTCCTGCTACTGTTTGCAGTGCTGTGGCTGAGGTGATGTCCACCCTCTGCTCATACCATCATTTTCCCTGCTAGGATGGAGTCCCCCTTGAGTCCGTAAGCTTGGTAAACCCATTCCTCCACAAGCCGCTTTAGTTCGGGTTCTTTTTGTTGCAGCAATGAGAGAAATGTTAACTACAACACATGGGTGTTCCTTCTTTAATAGCAGAATATTTTGACCATCACACATGCTGACAGAAGTTTGCAAAATGCCTTCATTCACTCATTCGCTGTGTATTAATAATTTCTTCCTATGTGCCAGGCAAGCAGCTAAGAAAACAGAAAAAGAACATGCATAGAATCTTATTTGGTTCAAATAATTTACATATTTTAAGTACTGAGAATATATTCTTTTTCCATGACTGAGACTTTTAATTGGGAGATAAATTAATTTGATGAGCTTCCTGACACAGTAAAATCTGGAAATATCAAGTATAGCATAAAATATGGCCGAGGAAAATAAAATACAAGACTGCATTGATCTGTTTTTGTTTATTGTGTATTTGCTTCTTCCATTTCCTGGAATCCTATAATTTTGGTGACATCAAACCTCAGAGGAGATGATTTGAGGGTTAAAACAGCATATTTGAGAATAACCTTCAAATGAAATAAGTAGGCAGATCCAGAAAATTTGCAAGAAGAATATTTGAGAAATATAGCAATTAACAAATTATAAGCAATACCAGGTAACATTTGCAAAGACATGGTAAATTATGGTTTATGTGGTCTTTTGAAATCAGTGATAAGGAAATATAATCACATACAATTACCCTTCCAGGCTCCTATTTTGACTTTTATATTCAATGTACTAAAAAGGCACAGTAAATCTTGACTCTATTTGAAGAGATAGTTGATTTGATGCTGTAGTGAGAAGAGATTAGGGTGCTCACGTAGCCTGCAGTGTGGAGGATTTACCTGGGATTTAAGGGCATTAGTTAGGAAAGCTAGGGTTAAACAACAGAATGAGTTACTTAGGGAAGGTCAACCTACTTCCTAGTTCCCAAGGGCATTGCCTAGACTAAGAGTAGAATTGCACCGAGGGTTGTTTGCAAGGCAGAATCTGAAGGGCCCAGAGCTTGATGTGCCAGCTATTTCTCACCAGCCTCCGTGTGAGATCAATATACCTGTGATTTAAGAACCAGTACTATCTCTTCTCAAAGCTAAGTTATCCACATTATTGATTTCCCATGTGTTCTCAGGTTGGTTTCCTGAGATCCTGTCTTCTGTGGGTGGCCTTAATGCTTTCCCCTGGCTGCTGAGGTTTGCAGTGACTTTCATGTCACTAAAGGCAATGGGTCTTTGGTCTGTGTCTCATCCTCTATCTTCAGGCAGCATGTGGTACCTCTCCTCATCTTAGAGGAGATTTCCTCATCTCTAAAGCCGATTCTTTCATTGGCCTCAATGGCATCACATCAGTTTGACAATATCCCTCCCTATTGGGGCTTCACAACTGTCATCATGTCTGGGAGCCACCAGGGACTCTAGCACATTGTCTCTTCTCTGCCTCCTCCAGTTATTCCTCTTGCTATAAATTATAAATTTATAAGAGGGGTGGAAATATTGTGAGAGCCATGGTGGGGGAGACTATCCAGAGGCATGGCACCCCTCAGTAACAACACACTTGGGCCAGGAGAACTGGGCTGAGTACTAGGCTATCCATGGTCCCCTGCCAGAAGGACTGATCCAGACGACCCACGGAGGAGGATATGCAGCTGATTGGGGATGGGGAGGGGAGGCATTGGGGAATTGGGGATATCAACTCATTGTTTGCCCACCAAATAATGTAACTCATTATGGACAACAAATATATATTAAAAATTGTCAATAAAAAGTTAAAAGAAAAAAATGTGTGTTAAGATACATATATTAGAGAGATTACTTACCATGTCACAAAGCAACTCAAATTAGATCTTGACATCCATTTCTTTTAAAGTATTTATTTAATTATTTGCAAGCAGAAAGAGATAGAAGAGAGTCAGACAGAGAGAATAGGTACATCAGAGCCTCCAGCCATTGCTGCAAACGAACTCCAGACACACGTGTCACTTTGTGCATCTAGCTACTAAAGAATCGAACTTGGGTTGTTAGGCTCTGTAGGCAAGTGCCTTTAACTGCTGAGCCATCTCCACAGACCTGGATGTTACCATTCTCTAGCAAAACAAAAGGTGTTCAGATTTGCCCCGTGTTGTCACTTTTATTGTGGATGTTCAGTGATCAGCCCAAACCAATGAGGACATCATGGTTAAAAGGGCAGCCAAATAAGTGGTCCCAGTGCCCAAGTCACCAAGGCCCCAGGAGATGACAGGACACTATTAGAGGGCCCTACAGCTTTGGTAAGTCACCTGTCTTCTTGGTCAGGGAATTCATGGAGACCCAGAAATTGGACTCCAACCAATGTACAGTCTATAAGAGGAAGGCCGAAACAGGAAGATCCTCAATGCTTCCAAGGAAAGCCAAATGGTCAGCAAGACCCTGACTCATCCCAGAAGATGACACAATGCTGAGAGAGCCATAAAGTTCCCCCAGGTCTCTAAAAGTCTCCCCTAAACAGCTGCAATCAACCTTAATATATTAATATATGTAAATTGTCAAGTTTTGGCTACCTACCTACTTGGTCTTAAAACCTAGCCAAAGAGTATTGCCAGAGAATAAACTATTCCTGAAAAGATTTTAATGATACAGCCCAAGGAATTTTCCTTAATTCTGAAGCCCAAATGAGAAGAGAAGCAATTGTATAGAGCAAGCAGCTTTAGATGTACTTATGGTGTCTCAAAAGAACACGTGCCATTTTCAAGGTTAAATGCTGTGTGTTTATTCTAGATAATTCTGCAAATGTCTTATCTGCTTTACAAGATCTACTAGGACAGGTTAAGACATGACAGACACTACTGTGCCATTTGTTGAACAGCTTTAGAAATGGATTTCTGGCTCTTCATAGCTATGAAAATCCTGTCTATCTTTTTTTTTTTTTTGGTTTTTCGAGGTAGGGTCTCGCTCTAGTCCAGGCTGACCTGGAATTCACTATGTAGTCTCAAGGTGGCCTTGAACTCACGGTGATCCTTCTACCTCTGCCTCTGAGTGCTGGGATTAAAGGCATGCCACCAAGCCTGGCTTATCATTTTTGATAATAGCCATTCTGTTAATTTTTGTCCTTGGGTGCTCAGCTGCTATTTGAACTTCATATCCTCATGTTTACAGTTAGCTCACACTCAGATGGTCCTACCACAATTTAACTCCATCTATCTGGGTCCTCTTGATCATCCTCCAAGGCCTGAAAGTCTACAAGAATGGGAGTTTTCAGGGCTGGCAAGATGGTTCAGTGGTTAAGGTGCTAGCCTGTAAAGCAGAAGGACCTGAGTTCAATTCCCCAGTACCCACATGAAGCCAGATGTACAAGGTGGTGTACGCATCTGGAGTTTGATTGCAGGGGTTGGAGGCCCTGGCATGCCAATTTTCTCTATCTGTCTCTCTCCCTCTTTCAAATAAGTAAATAAATAAAATGTTCTTAAGAAAGAATGGGTACCCCAAAGAGCCCCAATCTGCTCAGCATCCACTTCTCCCTGACTCTTCTTTCTTTTATTCTTTTAACCCAACATCTTTATCGGGGACTGTCTTCCCACACTATACCAATGCCCTTTTGAAGTTTTTTTGTTACACCCACTGGAGAGATACCCCAACTGTCATACCTGAGGACACTACTCAGCTCTAAGAAGCCAAATAGGTCCTCCCTTGAGGATTAAGATTCCTGGAAGGATTAAACCGGCTCCATTCCCATCCAGAACCTAGAAAAGTCCCCAGGCTGGGTCTCTAGGTGTGTTTTTCCATTTCCAGAAAACTCTTCCTGCTCTACAGGCGCATTGCCTTCCTTTTCTCTCTTAAATTCTTCCCATAATCAAAAGAAATCTAAATTTTAAAACAGAGATATGTGTATCAGAACATTTGCCATTGTAGCCAGTTCCAAGTATATAACTCAGGCTTGTATACATTTACACGGTCAATGCCGCATAGCCAAGCTAACACCTAGATCCAGAATGGGCTCACCA
>PVHP010022906.1:0-27806 GCA_004024765.1 Zapus hudsonius
AAGAAAGAAAGAAAGAAAGAAAGAAAGAAAGAAAGAAAGAAAGAAAGAAAGAAAGAAAGAAAGAAAGAAAGAAAGAAAAGAAAGAAAAAGAGAAAATGGGGAAGGAGCTGGATTCCTTCTCTGGGAACTGTGCTGAGTACAGGGTTGTACTGCCAAGGGATGAAGGAAGGAAGCTGAAGGAAACAGAGACTCGATCATGGGCTAGAGGCCCTCAGTGTGTGCAACTCAAGGTCTCCAAAATCAGGTCTGGCATGGATCTATGTATGCAGCTGAAGCAGGGAGGAGTTGAGATCGAATGCCATTGCTTTTCAGCAGATAGAGAACACTAGACCTCATTGATTCCGCATTTCTATATGATACGTGAGCCATGTGAGCCATTGCTGTGACCTGAGTGGGGTGGTGGTGGTGGTGGTGGTTTTTGTTTATCAGCTCTGAGTATTGAATCCAGGGCCTTGCAAGCATTCTACCCCTGAGCTATAGACCCATTTTAAAAATTTTCTTTTTAGACAAAATCTCACTAAACTGCTGGGGCTGTCCTGGAATGACTTTGTAGCCCAGCTTATACAACCAAGCCTTGTTTTCTCTCTTCTCTTAATTATTTATTTCTTTGAAAGAGAGAGAGAGAGAGAGAGAGAGAGAGAGAGAGAGAGAGAGAGAGAGAGAGAATATGAATGGGGACCCCAGAGCCTCCTGCCACTGCAAATGAGGTTCCAGATACATGTACCATTTTATCCATCTTGCTTTATTTACATGGGTACTGGGTAATCGAACCCAGGCCATCATGCTTTGTGAGCAAGTCCTTTTAACTGCTGAGCCATCTCTGCAGCCCTAGCTTGTTTTTCCTCAAAAGATCATTAATTCACCTATATATGTGAAATATTATCATGTGTTGGCTAAGGGAAGAATCTTCAGACTAAGTGCTCTTCTTGCGTACCTCTGTTAATTAGCACCTGCTTGTTTGCTCAGAATATATGCAGGTTGTTAGATGTGACTGACTGAAAAAAAAAAAACGCCTGGACATTTTGTTAATTTGTGCTTGCTTTGGTCACTATGATCTCCATCACCTTCTTAAGTTCTTTATTATTTTCACAATGGCATGTTGTGGAGGACTGAACCTGTCAATACCTGTGGCCTCATTTTAAAAAGGAAACCTAAACAAATATAGAAAAAAGAATGGACATATAGTTTGGCTTTGAGTAATTAATTAACTAAGGTCAAACCTATTTAATTAGCCATAGGGATTTGTTAAAACATTCATGGACTTGAACCTAAGAAAGGATGGTATGTGTACATTTTGCCAAGGAAAAAAATATTTAAATAATCAGAGCTTACATACATTTTGCCAAGGAAAAAAATATTTAAATAATCAGAGCTTACATATTCTTCTGAACCAAACAGAAGCAATTGATCTTACTATAATCGAGATAAAGATAAATAGCCTGTCAGGTGTATAGGAATCTTGGGTCTGAATGCTTGCCAAATACTGTACATACATATTTTATTTTATCGAAATGAGGCCCTAAGAGGGGGGGAAATTCTCAACCTGGTTTCTTGGTATTTATATAATTTAAGCTAGTGGGATTAAACTGAAACAGAAGATTGTATATGAATTACTGATAAATTTTAGTATGGACGACAGACTGCTGGATATTTCTACAAAACTACTTCTGAATTTCCAGCAGAGTGTTGATTTGATGGGTACTTTTGTTTTGCTTATAGATGTGAGACCTGGGTCACAATTTTCTTTCCAGTATTAATTTGTCCCTAAGACTCAGGTGTATATAGCCCTGGAGGTCATCCAGTCTTCTCTTGCCCTTCCCCCTGCTCTCCCATCCTTCCTCCACTATTCAGGTAAAATGAGGCTAAACAGAATGGGTTTTAGAACTAGAAAGGCAGAGTGTGACCTACAAAGGGGGAAAGGTTTAGAGAAGATATTTGTGAATTTGGAGGAAAACTGACCTGTAAATTCATGAAAATTTAAATATGCAATGAGTTCTGTAATAACTTTGTCTTAATAGTTACTCTTAGTTATAAGATAATCAGTATTTATATCTGTGATTCTGCTTGAATATTTCAAGTACCAATATTTTATTGCTAATACAATGATACCTTCTGAGGTTTGGGGAGGAGATCAGTAAGGTCCCCAACTACCAAGATTTTATTCCTGTTTGCTATCACATTGGTCACCAAAACAAAGTGTACCTGAACCCACTGGCCAATCTGTGACCACAGACACCACCCAGTACTTTCAAGCCCTGCTGTTCCTTCCCTGTTCCATCTTCCCTTGCCTGTGCCCACTGCCCACAAGGCTCTTGGCTCATCTTCTTCACAAATCCTGGTGAGGATGCTGGCTTAAGGTGCTCTGAAAGTAACCAATCCCTAGGATGGCTGAGTGCTTCTGGGGTCCATCCTGAAGTGGAGAACGGCTTCCTCTCCATCCATTTGCCACAGGGCTGCAGCTGTAACAGGTGCTGCCTCAAAGCTCCTGAGGTTTTTACTGAAACTTCCAGCTCAGGAAATATATTTCTGGGTGATAAATAGACACCATCCATACAAATATACACCCTCCTCCTCCAGGGATTGTGTGTCCCAAAACATATCTGTGGGTACAAACTCTAATGCAGGAGTATAGATGGGGAAAAGAAGCCAGAGATAAAAGAGGGGGGCATCCTTGATCTGGTACCCTTTCTACCCCAGCTCAGCTGGATGAGCTTAGCCACTGGGCTCCTGTTCCTTCTTAGTCATCTCACCCTTCTTACAACTGCAGAGCTAAAGTCAGTGATGGCTAATATCCCTCTGCCTCTTATACCCTTAGAGGCCTCTGAGAGGTTATTTAGCCATTGCTGCAGAAACAGAGCCCACCATGGTGATGAAAGTCCACTGTTTTCACTAAGCAAAGTTCTTCCATAGGTACTGTCCTTGAATCCTTTCCATAGCTCTATGAACCAGGTATTGTCACCCCCACTTTACATCTGAGCAAAGTGAAGTTCAGAGAGGCAAGGATGCGAACCTTCAACCATACAGCCTGGGATTCTGGAATGAGAGTTGGGATGAGGAGCCAGGGCTGTATAAATCCAGTCTGTGGCTTGGCCCACGACTCCACAGGGACCCTATTAAGTCACCCCATGATTTTCCTCTAAGGAATTTCTGAGCCAAGAAAGGAGAGTCTTCTACCACTTGCAAATGAATCCCCTTCTCTGGTCTTTCTTTCCTTGCCTTCAGTTGTTGCTATGTGCTCTATAGGCCTGAGGCATTCTGATAACAGGAAGGGCAGCAGGGAGTCTCCCATGGAGAATCCACAGGGTGAAGGAATCTAGCACTTTCACTGTAGTTTCTAAGAGACAGGTGCTCTGTCTATGGCATGGCACCTGGATTCCTCCCATTTGAAGTCCTGAAGGTGAGTCCGAATTGAACCCTGAACCACTAAATTCCAATTTCACAGTCCAATTCACCTTGCTTCCACTTTTTCAAATAAGTAGAAGTCAAGTGAAGCGGTCTTTTTATAACTTGCACCCTCTGGCCCGAAACAGTGATGGGTGAGCACTTTCCCTAGCCTCTGGGCACAATCCATTTTCAGCTTCATGATGGCAGTGATGCCCAAGGCCACAGTTGGAACCTGGGGTTGTTGATGCTCCTGCCTATTTAGTGAGCAATTCATGAAACCAATTATACACCCAGCAGTCATAGAGAAACACAGCCTTTAGGCTCCTGGAAATACCAGAAGAGGCCAAGCAGGTAAAGCCTGAGGTCTAAGTGGGAAAGCCCCGAGACTCAATTTCCCTGAAATGGCAGCTCCTCGTTTGCCCTCCAACCTTTCTGCACCCGCTCTGAAACGACATTCAAAGCTCTAAAACAAATGTGCACATTTGCTCCAGCTTTCAAGACCAAATACTCTGAAAACTGAGTGATGCACACAGTGCTGTTAGCTCAAGACAGGGTAAGTACTTAGGATGCTTTGAGAGGCTCTGTTATCAGTTCCTTCTTTAACGTGCATTAGCAAGTGCTGAGAGGGTCCCAAGTGCCTCTCTGAGAGGTCTTGATTCTAGCAACAGCCTGACAGAGATCAGTGGCTCTCAACCCTGTTGCACATACAGCCCCCAGGGGAGTTTTTGAAAATAATGATTCTTGAGCTCCACCTCAGAACAGTTATTTCTGAATGTCTCGGGGTGAGATAAGGACATGATATTTAAAAAAGTAATTCCTTCAGGGGTCTGGAAAACCTGCCATAGGAGCTGAGAACATCTGGTAGAGAAGGAAGAGGCCAGGAGTGGTCATCTGAAGACCCTATGCAGACCCCTGAGCTTTTCAACTAAGTAACTTTGATCAACTTCCTGCCCACTCTGAGCAATAGTTTTCGTATCATTTCTGACTTTTCTTTAGACTACAAATGTGTGTGTATACAGTACAGGATCGCTTATAACAGTGAAAACAAAGAGTGGTCTAAAAATCTAATAAGGGGATTAATTAAATAATGTACCCAGATGCTTGCATACCATGCAAAATAAATTAATGGCATTAAGTGAAACAGCAGATTATAAAACAGTCTACTTTCTGATTCTAGTTTTGAAACAAAATGAATAAATACACACACGCACACACACACTCACTCACACACACACACACATATATATATACACAAGGATATACACAAAAATCTTCTCTTTCTGCTTTTTATTTTCTTCTTTTTAAATTTGTGTGTGTGTGTGTGTGTGTGTGTGTGTGTGTGTGTGTGTGTGTGAGTGAGCGCGCACACATGTGTGCACGTGTGCCTCAAACCAATGCCTGTCTTGTCTGTCTGGTTTTACATGCATGCTAGCAAATTGAACCCAGGCCAGCAGGCTTTGCAAGCAAGCACCTTTAACTATTAAACCATCCCCCAGTCCCTATTTTTTAGGTGTCTGTGATTCTTATTATTTTATAGTAAATATTAAGGGGAAAATAGTCTACTCACACAGGTGAAGTCTTGAATATCAGTGTTGTGAAATTTTAAAAAAATAATTATGTTTATATATGTAGAGCTTTAGCCGTGTTTTTCTGTTTGTTTTGTTTTGTTTTTCAGGCCTCACACATGCTAAGCAAGCACCCCCCCACCCACCACCACCACTGAACAAACACCGTCAGCCTCTGCATTTTGGCTCTTATAGGTATTATGTGGCTAGTTACAAAAAACCTGCTGCTTTGCTTTGTCCCCAAGGTTCTTTACAAAAAAATGTACCAGCCTTGAACTTGGTCCTGTTTCTGGAGACTAAAAGATCAAAGGAAAGGTTGGGGGGGTGGAGAAGGCCTTTTTCATGCAGTGTTTGTTCTGGGTCCTTGTAGAAATGCCCTCATTGCATTAGAGAGGAGAGAGGAAACAGGTGGAGAAAGTCAGGAGGCCAGAGAGCTGAGAGAAGGTTCTAGAGCCGCTCCTGGCCCCTGAGAGCATCTTGTGGTACCATTTGTCCAATGTGCTGGTAGTTACAAAGATAAAATGAGAGACACCAGTGAAAGAGATTTGGAAGCATTTAAGCGTACTGTTGCTGAATAAATTTCCACTCACTCGTGCATACTCCCATGAAATAAATGACATTATTTAGCAAACATATGGCCTCGGAAAATTGTCTGCAAGCCTCCATTTCTCCTCCTGAAAATGGTGAGGTTAACAACACCATCAACTTCATTGAGTTGCCAAGAGAATTAAGTGATGTGACACGTAGCTTTGCTTAGGCAAAACAACATGTAACACGTGTTCAGTAAGTGCCTCCTATTGTTAATATTATTATTATTATTATTTTAGTATTCCTTCATCAAAAATACTTGAGGCATTGATAAAACTTACAATGCAGGAAAAGAGCAGTGTACATGAAATTGTTTTTAAAATAGTTTGGGAGATTACATTTTCATTAGAAAAAAAATGCAAGTTTTACTATCTCAGTACCTTAACAGAAAAAAAAAAGAGGATTATCTCAACTGTTGAAAAATCATTCTTCTGAGGTCTGACCCTAAGAATAGAATATTTCATTTCAGAAAGCATGCCTGAGGGAGATGATGAGCCACTGACAGAGGCCACTACATTAGAAATGCCGTTGAGTTTAAGGCAAGTGCTTTTCTGTTATAAGTATGAGGAGGCTTTTTGCCAGTGTTTTCAGAAAGACACAGCAATCACTGTATCTTGGCTTTGTCACTGACCTTATGGTTCAGGAGAACCCAGATGGAGTACAGAAATGAGGAAAAAGGAACTCTGAGCTATTGATGGTTTCAGGTATTTTTAAAAACTATTTCTATTAATTAATTTATTTATTTGTAAGAGAGAGAGAGAAAGCAATAGGCAAACAGGGATAGAAAGAATGAGCACAACAATGCCTCCTGCCACTGCAAATGAACTCCGGATGCATGCACCACTTTGTGAAACTGGCTTTACATGGGTACTGGGGAATCAAACCCAGACTGCCAGGCTTTAAAAGCATGTGTCTTGAACCGCTGAGCCATCTCTCCAGCCTAGTTTCAGTTCTTGAGTTTTCCTGAAACAGAGACAAGAACATGAACCAGTGGGTTCCCACACTTGTGACACCATTGGCCTCACCTGCCAAGCTTCATAAAGTGTTAGCTGCCTGAGTTCCAGGTTCAGAGACTCTGGTTTATTGACTCTGGGGCACAATCTGGGCTCCAGAACTTCTTCCATACTCCAGGTGAGTCTAAGGTATAGTTCAGAGAAGTCTGGGGACCACTACAGAGACAGAGGATCCACTGGAGAAGCAGAGCCACCAAGAGATGCTCCCAGAGGGGAGAATGGAGACTCACACTGGCCCTTATTTCTCCATCTGCCCCTCCCTGTACTGGAAGGACTGCATCAACCTCCCAGAAATATCGACAGACCCTTGCTTTGCCAGCATCATGTCCCTCCCTCTCTGCATCTCTGTCTCAGCTTTTCACAACCTCTCTTCAGCCATGCCAGCAGCATACTACTAGAAAACACTCATGGACGGTCACCGATGAGTCTCCCTGGCAAGATGGTAATTCTATACCTACTGACATCAACACACCCAAATAAGCTTCAACCACATACATTTTAGGTGAAAGCCAATGTGCTTGGATGGGAACGTCAGGTGTTCATCAGATGAAGGAATTGGGGGTTTTCTTGGCTTGCTTGCTTCGGGTATGCTGTTGCTGATTTTAGTTTGCGTGTTTTGCTGTTTGGTCCTGGGAATCAAACCCGGTACCTGGCACAGGCAAAGCCTGTTTTCTACCCCAGAGCTCCATGACAGCCCCAGGAGCTAGCCACATCTCCTTTTGCCTAAATGTGTGTGTCTACCAGCAGGAGAATAAAGTAAGTTGGGTCAAATATAAATTTAGCTTTTGAATTGAGCAATGAAGAAGTCATCTACTCATCTTTTCAACCTAGTTTGGCCTTTATTGCTTATGTTGGAAGTAATGATCTAAAGTTTGTTTTAAAAACTAGATTTTGAAGCCAGAAGTATTTTACCTCCCAGGTTTTATCTGTGAAAGGAACCAAGAAATATATAATGAATGTGTAATGCTGGACCAAATGAAACTCTATAGAAGAAGAATTTTGGCCTGGAATGATAAAAATAGCTTGAAGATTTAAAAGTGATTTCATGATAAAAATAATTTCACATTGTCCTCAGAACATACCTGTGTGATATTTTTGTTCTTGTGCTATTGGTGAGGAAAAGAAAGTTCATAAAGACAGTGGCTTTTCCAAGGTCACAAACTCTATAAAGGGCAGGGTCAGTACTTGGACATATATTTCTATGATTCAAAAGCTGCCAGACTTCCTATTGTGCTATAACTAGAAGAATCCAAATAGTGATTGATGTGCCTCCCATTTATTATACAACATATAGCTTTTGGCTTTACTCTTCATTTTATTATACATCTGTCAGGCATAGGCTTAGCTCTGTTATTGATCAGTAATTGAAGAGATGTGTCAACTAGGGTTTTTAAAGCAAGAGCAGCTGGCTCTATTATCTTAAGAAAATAAGATGATTTACTGGAAGGGGTGGGATGATCATCAAGATTAAAAGAAGAACAGAAGTGAAGCACTTGGAAAATAGACATGAGCCAAGGGACCGGCATAGGCTGGGTAGCAGAAACGGGGTGGCCAGGATGGTGCCACAGCCATTGTGATTCATGGTCACTGCTGTTCCAAATGAACCCTGGCCATGCCTTCCTCTCAGCCAGTTAAAGCTCAGTAGGAAGGCACAATGAGTCAAGTGCCACATGCAAGAATTAGAGATAATAAAATTTTTGAATGACATGGAGAATTTAAGTAATTTAGAGAACCCCTTTATTTAATGACATTGGACTAGTAGAGAAACCGTTAGCATTAAAATCCCAGAAATTCCCTTCCTGCTCTGTCTTCCAGTTTCTTGCATGCTCTGATTTTTTCCCCTCCTTTGCCCTGTGTACACATGCACAACTAAATAGTAAAACTTGCTCACTGCTTATCAGTAAATGCTATTTTTTAATTATTTACTTATTTATCTATTTACTTATTTATTTGTAGGCCTATGTGGGTGCATGTGGGATCACCAGGGTTTCTTGCTTCTGCAAATGAACACTAGATGCTTACACCATTTTCTGAGTCTCTCTTACTTGAGTGGTTTGAAATTGAAACCTGGCCAAAAGGCTTTGCAAGCAAACAACTTTACTGTTGCAGAAACTTCTCTCAGCCTCCAAGTAAATGCTATTTTAAAAGAGAAACATAGGTCTTGAAAGATTTTGTTTCATAAATCTTTTTGACATGCTTACTGTCTTTTAGGGGGTAAAAATGAAAGGAAAAAAAGCTCGCCAAAGACAGAATTATACTTAAAGCTGACTAATTCATGTGACAAAAACCAGAAAGAAGCCATGTATGGGAAGGGCTGAAGGATAACTTAACGTTATCATTGTTTAAATCTTTTTTTCTAAACAGTGCAAGCCCTGCCACAATTTGTTGTGATATCTTTGTCTCCTAGGGCCATAGCTGGGTTGTATCAGCTCGGTGTCTGTTTTCATAAACCCAAACAGAAAGGGCTCCTGGAACAATGAGGTTTAATCGGCAAAGCATGGAGAAGCAGAATAATCCACATAAAAGGACATTTATTCTTAGGAGACATTGTGTAAATACCTTTTCCAGGGTCAAACTGATAGCCTTTTGTTTTTGGAATTAGAGTATAGGATCATTAGTGTCTGCTGTTTTAGTTATTAGGAAGGCCAATGCTGTTCACAAGCAAGCAACAAGGACTAGGGAACTAGTCAGTACAGTGGTTGTCTACCTTACACAAGGGCCTAGGTTCGGCACAGCATAAAACACACCATGAAAGCAAAAGTGGACAGAAACAGTGCAAGAGCAGGAAGATGAGGAGGAGGGCTGTGGAATGCTAGAATGCTGTCTTCTAGGTCCGACATGACCATTGAACTCATGAACTCACAGCAGCTGTGGGTTCCTGCTCAAGGCTGAGCCTGTCAACATTTCAGCATGAACTGGAAAAGGGCATATAAGATCCCACTTCTCCCAGGAGAGCTATGGGTAATTAACAATTTCTAGGATAGGGGAAGTCATGTTCTTCAGGGGTGTGGCCATTGGTACGTTGCCCTTCTTTCTGTAAATTACCTCCCATCCATGCTCATGCAAGTAATGTTAAATTAAATCTTTGGGTCAAAAGAAATCGGGCACATGAAAGTAGAATGGAAATTAATTGAGACTTAAGTATGAAGGGTAGGGGAACAAGAGATGGTAATTGTGGGGAGAATAAGATCAAAATGCATCATATATATTTTTCTATTAAAGTGTCAAAAATAAACATAAAATAAAGCTTACATGGACATGGTAGCATATAATTCCAGAACTGAGAAATTACAGAACTATAATTCCAGCACTGGGAAAGTAAGGGGGAAAAACTCAAAAGAATGATAGGGCTGGTCTTCTGCTTCACAGAGACATAGTATCAACTGTTCAAATACCCCTGAAAGTAATGAGTAGAGTTTCTCTAAATTCTTCCATTCCTAAGGACTAATCTTTATTTGTTTGTTTATTTTTGAGACAGACTCTCACTCTCAATCCAGGCTGAATGTGAACTCATGGCAGTTTTCTGCCTTAGCCTTTACAATGTGGAATTACAGGCATGAGCCATGTCCAGCTGGGACTACTCTTCTTTGGGGGTGGGGGGTGGCTGATGGTTGATCCCAAGGCCTAACTCTACTGCTCAGCTATATCCTCAGCTTCCTTATCCCCAGGGACTGCTGGTACATGCCCCTCCTTATTTGGGGATCTGGTGTTTCAGCATTCTGCTGGAGTGGATTTGGGTAGCAGGGACTCACTGTTGAATCAACAGCCCACACTTCAGTCTGAAGCCCTGAGTTGTCAACCTGCCTCATCCAATATTTTTGTCACTTGTGTCTCTGGCTCTCTCTGTTCACAGTTCCATCCACTAATTGAAGTACAGACTCCCATGCTTGTACCTCCATGATAAGTTAGAAAACAAATAGTTTAGAACAAAAGTGTCATGTGTACAAAGACCATAATATAAGAATAAGTCGGTTAAGGCACTTGCCTCTAGTGCCTAAGGCCCCGGGTTCAATTCCCCAGTACCCACATATGCCAGACCCACAAGGTGGTGGCCCTGGTGCTCTCTCCCTCTCTCTCTCTCTCTATCTCTGTATTTCTCTGCTTGAAAATGAATAAATAAAATATTTTTTAAAAAAGAATAAGTCACTGTACCTGTGTTCAGAGAAAGGGCAGCTGACAGAGGCAGGAAAGTCCTCCCAAAGGAATTGACCCTTTGCTGAGACTTTTAGCCTCACAAAATATCTCAAATCTGGGGCAAAATATGGCAGCAGATGGAGGAGCTCGTGTAGAGAGCCTGAGGCAGGAGCAAAGCTGTCGAGTTCCAGACTGGCAGGTGATGAGAGGTGGAGAGCAGGGCAAGACAAGGTCAGAGACAGGTAAGCACTGTCCCCTCAGCTCCATGCCAGGCCATGGAGAGGAGGAAATCTGATTTCAATACAGTGAGAAGCCACCAGAAGATGAGATTTATGCTTTTAAAATGTGTAGGAAGGTTGTACAGGTCAAGAGAGGAATCAATTACTCAGGTGACAGTGACTTATTTTAAAGATATTGTTCTAGAGGTAAGACCAGCAGGATATCCAGATGGGCTGAGGGTTGGAGGGAGATGGAGGAAAATGAGGAAACAGGAAAAATAAAAACAAGTCCTTTATGTGTTTTTTTTTTCCTGAACAACTCCATGGGATGCCATGTTATAAAGGAAGAACACTTTGAGCACAGAAAATCCAAAGCTGTTTGAACATAATAACTTAGCAATTCCTTTAGGTGCCCATTAATATCCATTAGAAGTTAATGCCCATTAGGACAAGTCTGAAGCTCAAAAGAAAGGTCAGGGCTATAAATTTAAATTTGGAAGATGTCGGCATGGAGGTGGTATTTAAAACTTTAGGATAAGAAGAGTTCATCTGGCAAGATAAGATAGACAGAAGGGGGAAGAGCATTAAAGGCTAAACACAGAGACACTCCCAAAGTTTAGGAAGAGAGACTGGGGAGGGGCCAGAGATGGAGGGCTGTGGGGACCTGGAAGTCAAGAGAAAAAGCATTGACGAATGCTGCCTAAATTTCAAATACTGTGAACAGTGGGTTTTGTGACTGAGGACTTTGGTGACCATGAAATGAGCAGCCAGTTGAGCACTGGAGATGGAAGTCCAGATTAGAGGGTTGAAGAGAACGTGACATGTGAGCAGTTGGGACAGTAACTGATGGGTGTGTAGAGAATTTCTGCCATTCCTGGACACAGGTTCTGTGCAATGTGCGTATTTCTTCTTGGTCAGAGCATGCGCGGATACATTGGATGTCTGATCTCAACTCGAATGTCACATACTCCTGGCATCCTCTGTTTGTCACTTGAGGCAAGATTGACTCTGCTCACCCTAGGCATGAATGACTCATGGGAACACACTTTCTACCAGCTCCATCTCTCCTGCTAACCATCACAGTCAAAGAGGAAAATGCATGGCCACCTTAAAAAGAGCTATCCATAACTGTCAGGAAAGGCTTTCCGACATAGGAAGCTTTGATCTTAAAGCGTATAAAATAAAGCTTTCTCATGCTTCTATTCATTCTGACTTAAAACCTGAACAAATTCATCTGGCTTTTAGCTGAGCTAAACCTTCACTCTCCTTTATAACATATGGGAGGACACCTGCCCTCCTTTATGGATGATAAATGCCCTGCCAGCATCATTGATTGACAGCCTCAAGAAGTGGCTGCATATTTGGCCAGCTATTACTAGAGGGAAAGATTGGTCTTGGGTTTGAAAGGGGCAAAAATCTGCTCTTCTTGGAAGAGAGTCTTGGGAATACAAATGGATAGCATTAGTTTTAGAAAAAAGTGACCTATGGCTAACGATATAGACAAGCCCTTTGGGGTACAGTTGTGATTGAAATAAATGAGTAGGTGCCAATTTCTGTTTCCATTTTGAGAAAAAGATAACTTTAAAGCCTTAAAGTCAAACTCCTCTTGCCCTTACAGAATAAAGATTTCAGAACTGGAGTCTAGGTAAGAAATAGCCTCCGTAGACATCGAGGAACAGCTAGAGTGGCCCGTTATTTGGAGGCAGGACTGGGTTGGAAGGCAGAAGCCTGTGGCTTCCATAACAGTAAAAGGAGGCTAGTTCTGCATTCTGTGAGTGAACCTCAGCTGAGAACAAGAAGTGATGATTATGAGCTGTGAGCTCACAAGACACTCCAAGAGGAAACATGTGGGAAATCGGTGGACAACAGATATCCCAGATGAGAGGAGCATGGACAGAAAGAAATTGTGCTACCTAGTGTGATTATGTCCCTTTTGTCTTTATCAGCACACACATTCACAATAAAAATTCAACTATGGGCTGGAGAGATTGCTCAGTGGTTAAGGCATTTGGTTGCAAAGCCTAATGAGAGGGGTACAGTTTCTCAGTACCCACACACAACTAGATGCACAAAGTGATGCATGTATCTGGAATTTGTTTGCAGTGACTAGAGGCCCTGGTGCACCCATTCCCCCCTCCCCTTTCTTTCTTTCTTTCTTTCTTTCTTTCTTTCTTTCTTTCTTTCTTTCTTTCTTTCTCTCTCCTTATAATTAAATAAAATATTTTTAATCCGACTATGCCTCATAATCATGGTAGCTATGGTTTAGTTAGAGTATGAAAATTTTGGCCCTATTTCACATGTATTCCAGCCGCTCATCTATGTGTGAAATGCATCCTCAAAACTGCACACATACAATGTCAATCAATAACAGGTCCTCTGGGTATTGGAGTGTTATTGCAATTTTAAATTTATTTATCTTTTTATTGTTAAAAAGTAGAAACTCTGAATGAACAACTCGTGTTGATGCCTCCATTTCTCTCCTCCTTGCCCCCAATCCACTGAGGGTCTTCCTCAGTGGGATTGCTGGAATGCTCCACGGGATGCATGGGCTGTGAATTTTGCAGGCAGTTGACATATTTTTTTAGATGGGCAATGTCTCTGGACATTCCCCCCACCATGGTTTCTGCCCCCTCTTCCACAGAATTCCTTGAGCCATGGTGGGTGAGTTTTAAGTCAGCTTTACTGTTGAGCTCTTAAGAGTCTCTGGGTTTCTGCTTTGGGCTATTTTGAGTATCCTTGGTATCTGTCTCCATCACCCTTGCATAGGTTGTCTGGCTTGCTGGGGAAGCAGCACTCTTGCTCATCTCACCACTTCCTCTGTGATTTCACCCAGGCTCTAGATGATGTGCTAGAGGTGATTCATATTCTGCCTGGGAGTCAGCCATCATCTCAGGTTTGTTGGTGGAATTGAATTGGCCACGATTCTCGCTGTGTCTTTGGTTTTTGGTAGAAGAGCGTATTCTGTAGTCTCTCTGCCTTCTTTCCCTCCCCAGGTTGCTTTAGTGTGGCGACATCTCCACCTTAATTGGAAGTTCTCTGGGTATTATTTTAATGACTTTCATTCCATTCTCTCTGTGAAGCCTCCTGACTGACGACCAGGTCACAAGCTACTTCTAGACCAGCCATGGACTTCTGGCTCACGGGTCTCGTATCAAGTCAGTTATGTTGGTTTCCATGCCTTCTTATCCTGTAATTTTGACTAAGTAATGTAATAAGAGGACGAATAAAGAGGTGCTGAGATAAAAACTGAGTAGAAGAGCTAGTAAGAAAAATATCACTACCAGATTTGGTGTGGACAAGATAACTATAAAAGAAAACTAGGAAAGTCTAGAAAAGGGCTAGAGAGATTATTTAGCAGTTAAAGGCACTTGCTTATAAAGCCTGACAGCCCAAGTTCAATCCCCCAGTAACCATCTAAAGTTAGACACATAAAGTGGCACCTGTCTGGAGTTGGTGTTTGCAGTGGCAGGAGCTCCCCCCTCTCTTAAATAGATTTTTTTTAAATAAGAAAGATTCTATGCTTGTGTGCATCACAGGTGATGGTAAGATCTTGCTGTACTTAAATAAATTGGAAGTGGGATGGGAAGTGATGCATTATGACTGGTTTTTAAAGTATTGTTTGTTTATTTATTTGCAAGCAGAGAGAGAGATAGAAAGAAGAGAGACAGAGAGAATGAGTGCACCAGAGCCTCCAGCCACTACAAACTCTAGGCATATGTGCCACTTTGTACATCTGGCTTTATGTGGATACTGGGGAATTGAACTCCAATTGTTGGGGTTTTGTAGACAAGTACCTTAACCATTAAGCCATCTCTCCAGCCCAAGACTATGGTTTTTAAAGCCAGTTGGAGAACTCCAGTCAATGGATCTATATGCAGAAAAGACCTCAGCCTGTTCCCAGAGGACATAGCTATACATCCATCTATCAGTTGAAGACATGAAGTTGTAGCTCAACTTGTTACAAGTCACAATTACCAGTCTAGTGACAATGGGAAGGGGTTTCCACTGTGCCTGCTGATAATGTTTATTCTAGACTCTTCAAGCTTTAGCTTATTACAGAAGTTTCACTAATATTATTAATATTCAAGAAAGCCTAGGAGTATGGATTTCTCTATGTTCTATCACTAGATCCAGACAAAGCTCCAGAAAGCCTCATCTCTGACCACCCTGCTGTGGTCATTCCTTCAGAGAAATATGAATTTAGTGTTGGACTTCTGACTTACTGGGGATCCATTAAAGAGGCTGTCATATGAAGACTATCTGCGCCTGCTCTCTGAGCAGCTCTCAGCCTACCATTATGCTACTTAAAGCCTGAAGCAGGATAAGCTTCTCTTTATGTTAAGTGCCTGTGGGCAGCCACATGGAAGCACAGAAAGAGAGAAGGGAAAAGACAGAAAGAGGATGGGAGAGATGACCAATGTCTCCACCGATTACATAAAAGGCTCTTTTTATCCCTGTGCTTTGACTTGTTTTCCTAAGGATTTATGGATTTTAAACGTTGAAAAACCCAATAAATATCCATTATATTATCCAATTAGCCTAAGCCAATCTAGGCAATTTTAATTAATATTGTTACCAAGGGCCAAGGAGATAGCTGAGCAGTTAATATAGTGTTTGTGACACAGCATGAGAGGGCCTGAGACCTTCCCATGTTCTATTTCCTAGTACGCACATAAACATCTGGACATGGTCATGCATGTCTGTAACCCTGGACTTCAAGCAGGTAGAGACCAAATAATTTTCAGGGCTTGATGACTAAAAAGGAAAAAATGATAGCAAAATCAGGAGCTCTGAGTTAAGAGACTGTCTCAAGGAAACAGGTTGATGAGCAAGTAGGGGACACCGTATTTTCACCTTTGACCTTTGCACGTGTCGGCACAGGGCACAAACATCTGCATCACACATACTCTACACACACACCACAATACATACCAAAGTTGAACATGTATGACAAAATTGAACATATCTATAAAACTCAATTTTTCTAAGATCAACAGAAGTTTCCCAGCTTTTATCTTATAATTCCTCTACATAAATTCTAATATTTTAACCTTTATTTAACTTACAGTGAAATTCATTGTATATATATTTCTGAGTGTTAAAAATGTACAGAGTTGTAAAAACTACATTAGCAGCAAGGAGAAAGGTACAGTAGAGTTCAGTCAGCCCCCAAACTTTCATACCATACCTGAAAGTCAGTCTATTCCTCCACAATACACACACCACCACCACTGCTTGCAAAGCCTTAGGACCTGGGTTCAATTCCCCAGTATCTGTGTAAGCCAGATGCACAAGGTGGCGCATGTGTCTGGAGTTCATTTGCAGTGGCTACAGGCCTTGGTGCTCTCCCCCTCCCCATCTCAAATAAATAAATAAATAAAACACTTTTTAAATGTCATTTAAGGGGACTCACGTAGCATGTAGCCTTTCAAGTTTGGCTTCTTTCACATAAACCAATACACTTTAAAATTAGTCCACATTGTTTTGTGCTCACTTGTTCCTTTATATGGTTTAGAAGCATCTCACTAAATGAATGTGCTAATCTGCTTATCCATCACCAAGTGGCTATTTCCATTGCTTCCAGTTTTTGTGATTATGAATAACACTGCTGAAAATGTTTGCCTATAGATGTGGGTGTGGGTATATATCTTCATTTATTGTGTGTGAATGCCTATGAATGGAATTGATGGTCACGTGACAATTCCAGGTTTAATTTTATAAGAAATCACCAAACTATTTTCCCAAAGTGATTATAAGATTTTTGTATTCTAACCAGCAATGAATAAGATTATGGTGTTTTCTTACCCCATGAGTAGTTAGTTTGTTGGCCTTGGTTGACTGAATCATTTTTTAAAGTGTATAGAGGTACCTGGTGGTTTTATTTCCTTTTCCTAACAATGAGTGATACTGAGCATCTATTTATGGCACTATTTGCCATCCATAGATCCACTTTGATAAAGTGCCCAGGCCTTTTACTTATTTTTATTGGGTTCTTTTCTTGAGTGTCCTCCATACATTCTCAATATGAATCTGTGGGATATGTACTTTACAAATACTTTTTCTCTGTCCAAGGCTTGCGCTTTCATTTCCTTATTAATGTTTCTAACAGAGAAAACCTTTTTAAAATGTTGATGAACTCCAGCTTCTCAATTTTGGCCTATTATAAATCATGCTTGAGTATCTAAGACCTCTTTGACTAATCCAAAGCTACAAACGATTTTTCCTGAACTTTCTTTCATACATTTTATGTTTTTGTTAGGCTTGCTGGTGCACAGCTATCTTGCCATCTGGTCCAAATGCTGATGCTAGCTTGAGGATAAAATGAGGATAGCCTAGTCTGGGCTCTGCATACCTCTGTATCAGTCAATATGGTGAGCTCCCTGGAGAGAGATATGCATAGTCTGGCTATGTAAGGTGAGGTGGGCATTCCATGTCAGAAAGAAAGCAGGTTAGAATTTGTGTGTTATTCAGCGGTGGGATTATGACTGGATATCCATTGCACCTCATACTGAGCAGCACAGCAAAACAGATAAAAGAGACAGATATTTTAAAAAGATACAAACAGAAACTGAAGAAGTCCAATTATCCCAGCTTGCAAAGATGATTCTATACTCTACATATTCCACCAGAAAACTTTCAAATTTAAAAAGCATTTTCAGTGATGTTGCAGGTTATGAAATCAGCATGCAAAAATCAGTAACTTTTCTATACCAATAATTAACTTGCCAAGAAAGGAATTAGGTCAAAATATCCCATTCACAATAGCTTCAAAAAATAATAAAGTACCAAGGAATGAATTTAACCAAGGAATTGAGCTAGCTCTATAATGAAAATGTTAAGACACTAAAGAAAGACATTTAAGAAGACACTAGACGTACTCAAGAGGTGGCTCAGCAGTTAAGGCGCTTGCCTGCAAGGCCTAGTGGCCTGGGTTCAATTCCCCAGCACCCACATAAAGCCAGATGCACAAAGTGGCACATGCATCTGGAGTTTGTTTGCAGTGTCAGGTGACACTAGTGTGCCCATTTTCTCTCTCCTTCTCTTTCTCTTTCTCTTTCTCTTTCTCTTTCTCTCTCTCTCTCTCTTTCTCTTTCTCTTTCTCTCTCTCTCTTCTCTCTGTTGAAAATAAATAAATTTTTTAAAATGACATTAGATGATGAAAATATCTTCCATGTTCCTAAAGTAGCAAAATTAGAGAAAAAAATCAATATTGAGAAAATGACTATATTACCAAAAGACATCTAAAGATTTTAATAATCCCTATCAAAATACCAGTAACATTCTTCAAAGAACTAAGAAAAAAATCCTAAAATTTATATGAAAACATAAAAGACCACCAATAGCCAAAGGAATCTACAATAGAAAGAGAGCTTTTGGAGGTGTCACAATATCTGACCTTAAATTATTAAAGACAGCATGATATCAAGCATTAGATCAATGGTACAGAATAGAGGACCCAGATATAAACCTACATAGCTATGGTCACCTAATTTTTAACAAAGTTGTTAAAAATACACCCTGAAAAGGCAGCCTGTTCAACAAATAGCAAAACTGAATATCCACCTGCAGAAAGATGAAATTAGATTCATATGTCATCCAGCATAAAATGCAGTTCAAAATGGGCTAAAGATCTTAACTTAAAACATGAAACACTGAAACCGAGAAAGAAAAGAAAATACTTCAAGATAGAGAAAAAAATCAAGAACTTTCTGGAAAGAACTCCTATAGCACGGAAAATATTGACCAGTGGGATTTCATGAAACTAAGAAACTTTTACACAACAAAGGAAGTTATTAGCAATGCATGTGGACAGCCAGAGTAATGGGAAAAAAATATTTGCTAGCTATGTATCATGGGGAGTTAATATCTAGAATATATAACTATACCTGTAAATTTTAGGCACCAAAAACCCTGCCACTCAATAAATGGGCTGAAGAGCTGAATAAAATGGTTCTCAAAAGAAGAAATAAAAATGCACAATAAATACTTATATTAATTACTTTTCTAATTGCTGTGACAAGAAATACCTGGCATAAAGTAATTTATGGGCAAAGGGATTTAATTTAGCTTACAGTTGAAGGGTGTACAATCCATCATGGCAGGGAAGGCATGATGGCAGGGGTCTGAAGCAGCTGTTAATATCATGTCCCCAGCAAGGAAAGAGAGAGAAGAATGCTGATGCTCAGGTTTCTCCTTTTTATTCTGTCTTGGCCCCATCCCATGGGACTATGCTACCCACAGTTAGAGTGGGTCTTCCCTCTTTATTTACCCTATCTTGAAACTCCCTCACAGACATATCCAGAGATTTGTCTTCTGGGCAATTCTAGATTCAGTCAAGTTAACAATTGAGATTAGATTAGCCACCACCATATATATATATATATATGTATATATATATATATATATACATATAAATAAATATATATGGTGGTGGCTAATATAATATATATATATATATTTGTTTTTATGAGGTAAGGTTACTCTAGCCCAATCTGACCTGGAACTCACTCTGTAGTCCCAGACTGGCCTCGAACTCACAGTGATCCTCCTACCTCTGCCTCAAGAGATGAATGAATAATGAAAATCAGTCATATTTATACACAATGAAATTTTTTCAGCTTCCAGGGTAATGCACAGAAAATTGTCTCATTTTTAAACATTTGTTTTGAGTTACCATGATTATTTTAGTTGTGTTCATTTACACTTTATATTTCTATGTTTAGTGACTACTTATCACCTTTATCTTTTTCTCTTGGTGTCATTATTTTTTCAGTAAATTCTAACTCTTTTTTTTAATATTTTTATTTATTCATTTTCAAGCAGAGAGAGAGAGAGAGAGAGCGCCAGGGCCACCACCTTGTGGGTCTGGCTTATGTGGGTCCTGGGGAATTGAACCGGGGGCCTTAGGCACTGGAGGCAAGTGCCTTAACCACTGAGCTATCTCTCCAACCTAGTAATTTTTAACTCTTGATATGCCAAATATACCTCTCTCAGATGTGTGGCAATTAATTCCTCCCCCATTTGTTGTCTATCTGTCCTTTATTATTCTTATGGTGTTTTATTTTATTATATGCTTGCTTAGAAAGATCTCCTTTAAGGAAAAGTCAGAAATAGCTTCATACAATGCAGGCATATAGCGCATGCCTGTAATCCAAGCACTGGGGAAGCAGACAGTTGGATTCTTCACTTTACTAGATAGCCAATCAGTCAATCTAGCCTAATTGATGAGCTCCAAGCCAATGAGATAGCCTGTCTTAAAGGAAGTGTGTGACACCTGATGTTCTCTGGCCTCTACACACATACAAATGTAAATGACCACACGTGAACATACACATATCCATAAGAAATAAAAAATGGCTTTATAAATTTCCTATTCTAGTTTTTCAATGATTTCCTCTTCTTTTCATTTTTTTTTGGTCCAATCATGTAATCTGAAATAGGAATCCATTCATTACTAAATATTAACCAAGTTTCATAGCACTACTTTAAAATTTTTTTCTCTCTGTGTTCTGATATGCTGTATGCATCAGCTTCTTATTTATTATGTGTATTTGCTGTGTTCACCAAAGAGTTGAAAGGTCAACGTAGATTTGTGAGTCCCATCCACCTTTCCCAGTCCGACTTTACTAATGACATTCAGAATTCTAACAGGGGTCTAATACAGGTGAGGCATTCCTTTCTGTGGGAGCCTGATCTGTCACACAGCTTCCCCAAATTGTCTTTTTTCCTCTTACATTAGGATTTGTTTTGATTTCAGAGTTAGCAGCTAAGTTCTGAACAATTCATGTGAACATGCTGTTCTAAAAAAAAAATCCATTTTGGTTTTGAGGTTCCCAGTTTTATACTTTAGTTGACAGAAAATGATTGCAAGACTACCTTCTGATCTCCAGCCAGCTATACTCTCTCCATCCATAAACTGCGGGGTTATTTACAATATACAGTCTAGACAGAACATGTCTATGCTTCCAAAAAAAGCCATAATTTTAGATGAGGGCTCTCTGGTATCTTTCCACTAGTAAATACCATTAGCATGTTTATAAGGAGCACAGTTGAGGTCAGGCATCTCTAGCCACAGACCAGGAGGCTCAGGGTTGGTATTAACTCTTTTCTTCCCATGTGAATATCACCTGACTGACCCCTAAATATCCATGATTTTGTTTTGTATCTGTCTTATATCTCCTCCAGCACTATGAATTGAATAATATGAGTTATATGTCAAGAATTCACTAACATTTTATGACACTGCATTTTCACAACAAGAATAAATGAAAAAAATACACGCAGGGGTTAGAGATATAGTTCAGAAGTAGGTCTGACACCTGGATTCAATACCCAGCACCATAAAAGGACTAAAAAATAAATACAAAGTTATCAAACAAATGCTACTTGTTTCTTCTACATGTACCATCTCCTTTGGCCTTGTATGAAGAGTCAATGTTGGTGGAAAACTCCTTTGAATCACTTAAATTCTTTTCCATTTGGAAGTTACCCACCTTGTTAATGCCATATCTAGGGTCCAGACTTTGTAAGTGAGATGGAATTGATGTTTCATATTTAAATGCCAATATTCAGAGTGTACATACTGTTTGCAGGAGGATATAAAATCTTTTCAGTAGAAAATATTTTAAAATGAAAAATCAACTTAAGGATGAAGAATATTCATAAATCTTTAGAACCTAAGCAAAGGATTTTTTCCCATTCTTCCCCTTGTGTAAGGAGCATTAGTATAAAAGTATCATCAAACTTGCAAACAAGTAATACAATCAAAATAGAAAGTTTGCTTTGACTATACCATACTGTGATGAATAAGTGGGCAGGGGAAATTTTTTAAAAGTTAAAAGGTTTTGTAATTTATGTGGACAGTGATGGTAACCTGAAATCCACAAGTGTAATAAGAATAGAAAGAATCAAAAGAAATTGAAGGTAATTCAAAAGATGAAATCAAATTTGTGGATCGCATCTGAGGAAAGAAATAGACTAAATAAAGAATAACTCATAATGTTCTGGCTTGATCATCTGGGTGAGTGGAGATGTTCCTCACTGAAGCAGGGCTCGCAGGAGGAGCTGTGGTGGTGGGCCAGTAATACTGAGCATGGGGTCTGTATGGGAAGTCAATGTGGAGCTTCTTAATAAGCAATGCATAAATGGAGCTGGGCAGCAGCAAAATGATCCGGGCTGGAAGTGAATGTTACGAGAATTAATGGAAGTAACGGGAATGGATGAGACGGTTCAGGAAAGTATGTAATGTCAGAAGAGCCCTAGGGAGACCCAAGAGATAAAAGAAGGAGCCCATGGGAGTGCAAAGCAACACCCCCAAGAGCCTGGTGAGAAACAGTGAAGAAAAGGGCTGTCAAGGAGGAAGCGGTCAAAAGCATGAAGTGTGCCAGACAGGTGATAAAAGAGCTGAAAATTATTCATTAAATTTAATAGCAAGGACATCGTGGATCTTGGAACAGGCTGTTTTAGGAAGGGCAGAAGCAGTCTTTGAAGCAAGGCTAGAAGGTTAGAAAGTGGTCACAGATGTCTTGGAAAGAACTTTGTAAGGGAAAAGAGACTTCAGCAGATCCCTGAAAATATAAAAGCACTAAGAATTTTTTTACAAAGAGAAGCTTGAATGAATGTATTCTAATTTTCATGAAGCTAAAACCATCAGCAACAGAAGTTGTTCAGTGAAGCATGGTGTACATTTAGGAATGCAAGTCTGTGTGCTGTGCTCATTAGTCATTAATTCTTGCATGTATACATACACCTGTGAAACCACCATGTTGATCAAGCCGTGGACACTTTCAGCATCAAGAAGGCTCAGGCGTGTCTTTCCCAAGTCCATATCTTCCCCATTAGGTTCCACTCTGATTTTCGTCACTATAGGTGAGTTTGCAGGCTCCTAAAATTCTAAAATTCATGCAAATTAAATCATTCAGTATACCTATGAGATTCATTGACATTATTGCAAATAACAATTTTTTATTAATGTATAATTTGTCATTGTGTGAACAATTCATCCATTTTCCTATTGGAAGACATTTCAGTTGTTTCCAGATCGGAAATGTTTATTATAAATAAAACATTCTTATTTCTACCATTGGGTGGACGCTGGTTTTTCATGTGTCTTGGATAAGTGTCTAAGAACAAAATGCTGGATCATCCGATAAGGATTTAGCTTAAGTAATACACAACCAGTTTTTTTTTTAAGAGAAGTTTCAATTTTGCATTCCTAGTAGCAATGCATGGAAAGTCTTCTCATAAAAGCTTAGCTTTAATTTTTGGCTTTCCATTGAGCAGATACTGTAAAAGTCAGGATGCCAGAGATTACAAACCACAGCTTAGTACTTATAAAAATTTCAAAGCTTTCTGCCTTAAGCACGTCCCAATCACCGGCTACTGACCTTTGATAAACAAAATCTAATATTAAATACATATAAACATTGTTCAAGGTGTTCTATGAGAAAAAAAAGGTAATTTAAGTCTCCTTTATAGTTAGCTAAATTGTAATATGATAATCAGGAAAATCCATTCAGAGTCTCACTACTACTTATGAATCTGTCAGAAATATGACCGTATCATATCATATCAGTAAAGAGACAAGTTGGCTTCCATCATGATGGAAATTTCTCCCTGGTACATCTACTTCAATTTACATTCGGTACAAGCTGTGAGTGTGGAGATGACTCAGTTTCCATTTCTCACTTTCATTTTAATTAACTGAATTTGAAATCATCGCTCACTCTGATCGGAATTATAGTCTCTGCCATTTTGAGGATGCTAGTGGTTCTGGTGGGGGGGATAATGAAATAGAATAAACTGTCAGCATAAAATTGGATATCATTACTTTATATTTGGATCTACAGTTTTTCCCTTTCTTTGACACAGTTTCTGTTTGGTGCAGTATCTAACATCTGACCAAATAAATAGGGGAAATATTCAAATAACATTATATTTTTGTTGTTGCATTGATTTATTGTCACATTTGCTCATGTTAACATTACACACAAAATTTCTTGGAAACCTTATCACCTAATCATTGGTTTCATTCTCACTAATCATTATATTTAGAACTATATTCACTCGTTTCTCTAAAATGAAGGAGAAATTATAGATTTAATATATATATAGATTTAAGTATATGTTCTGGAAATGGAAAGGGACTATTTTAGATTTAAAACAGAGGAAAAAGATGTAACTTGGTGTGAATCTTGATGATTCCTGGTTATAACATTTTTCATAGACATTGAAGAACAATTGAAAAAATTTGATTACATACTAGGAAGAATGTTTCTAGTCTATTACATCATTTGTTGCATTTGTCAATTTCTGTAGCTCTTTGGCCATTTAAAAATAAACACTAAGAAAAAATATCAAGCGTTTCCAAAACAAATTGATAACTTTTCTTTAAAACTTTAACAAAGGGGCTGAGAAAATGGCCCAGTGCTTAAAGACACTTGCTTGTAAAGCCTCATGACTTGTGTTCAATTCCCTACCCATGTAAAGCCAGGTGCACAAAGTGGCACATGCGTCTGGAGTTTGTTTGCAACAGTAAGAGGCCCTTGTGTGCCCATTCTCTTTCCCTCCCTTTCTCTCTTTTATAAATAAAATTAAAAAAAAAACTTCTACAAATTAGTGGGAAAGACAACACTTCAGAAATAAGGGGGAAAACATGGAATCTTAATCCATGTAAAAAAAATAAAATGATTTCATCCCTCACTAGAAGTCAAAGAAATGTAACAGATTTATCGAGAATAAAAAAGTTATGATATGTATTCTTAGAAATGGCTGGTAGAGGGGTTGGAGAGATTTAAGTTAAGTTAAGGCGCTTCCCTTCAGGGCCTAACAACCTGGGTTTGATTCTCCAGCACCCATGTAAAGCCAGATGCACACAGAGGCACATGCATCTGGAGTTCATTTGCAGCGGCTGGAGGCCCTGATGTGCTCATTCTCTCCTCTCTCTCTCTCTCTCTTTCTCTCTCTCTCTCTCTTTCTCTCTTGTGTGCTCTGTGTGTGTGTCTCTACTTGAATATTAAATAAATAAAATATTTAAAGAATATTAAATAAAAATATTTTTTAAAATACTTAAGCAATAAAGATTTTTACCACTTTAAAATATATGTACAAAATATTTCTAAATTATATCTGTCAACTGGCAGTTGTTGTGATTTCTTATTTAAAATAAATATTCCTAGCCATACCTTAAAAATATTAAAAAAGAAATGGCTGGTAGAAAACATAAATTAGTTTAAATTGGTGGGTGATTACTTAGAAACATTTGTCAAAAACCTTAAAAGTATCTGTCTTTAATTTTACTAAGCTAAAAACCTAGTTTTTCTTTAGAAATCATTTCAGACTTACAAAAGTGTTGCATAAATCTAGTGCAAAGGTTGCTGCATACCTATTGTTCATATTATATTTACCTATTTTAAGTATCTCACCCTATTCACTGTATATGACTATCAGTATGTCTATGGCCATTTCTGAAACATTTAAAGATATTGGAATATGCCCATGGATGGGACAGTTAACCTTCTAATTGCTAAGACAAATACTGTGACCAGAAGCAGCTTATAAAAGGAAAGAGCTTATTTCAGGCTTACAGTTGTGAGGAGTAAGTTCATCATAGCAGGGAAGCATGGCAGAGCAGAGGCTATGCATCACCTCTTGCCATAGCAGCTGGAAGGTAGCTGCAGAGTGAGAGCTCTGGCAAGGTGGGTTATGATACCCGACCTCAACAACACACTTCCACCAGCAAGGCTTCATCTCCCCAAATGCCACCACCTGGAGATTAAGTATGAGACTTATTCACAAACACATGAGCTATGGGAGACATTTCGCATTCAAACTACCATAGTGATCCTTCACTACTAAATATTTTAATATGCATTCTGTGAGAATGGAAAGGGTCTCTTAAGTAACCACAGTACAGTTATACTAACTTCCAAAATATACTTTGATAATCATCTGATTAACTGATCAAATATCTATTTCCATTGTTTATTTATTTAAGAGAGAGATCAAGAGATAGAGAGAATATGAGAGAATGGGCACACCAGGGCCTCTTGTCACTGCAAACAAACTCCATATGCATGTGTCACTTTGTACATTAATACTGGGAATTGAAACCAGGCTGGCAGGCTTTACAAGCAAGTGCCTTTAACCACTGGGCTATCTCTCCATCCTCCCCCATGTTCCGTTTTTGTCAGATTGCTTAATACTTATACTTTTATCCCCTTTACAGAACAGAATCTACTCTAGGTCAGTTATTACATTTAGTTGTCATGTCCTCTTGAGCTTCCATTAATCTGTGGTTTTTCTACAGACTTTATCCTCATTTATGGCACTGATATGGTTAAAGAATATAACTCTCCATTTTTAATAGAATGGCTCATCTGCTTTGGCTGCCATAACAAAGTATTGGAGTCTGGGTGCATAAACCATGTAGCCCAAATTTATTTTCTCACATCTCTGGAACCTGGAAGTCCAAGACCAGGATGTTAGTGAGTTGCTGGGATGACTCCCTTCCTAGTTCGTGGATGGTTGGCACCTCACTCTCTTCTCACCTCTCTGTTGTTCCTTATTAAAGGACACCAGGTTTTATCCTTTTAACCTTACAGGCCCCAGCAAATTGTGTGTTGTGACCCAACATATGAATGGTGGAGGGGAATGAAAGCGTTGTCTATGACATAGAACATTTTTCACTTTGCAAAACCAATTCACTTTTAAATGTACTTAAAATGAAGTGGCCTTAACTATACAAACAGTATTTTCTAAAGCTTTTAAACCAGATTAAAATCATAGCTTCAATTTACCAAATTGAGTGTCAACTAAACTGATATTTTATTTCATTGAAACCCCAGTTACTAAAGCCTAGTCTCTGTGGGAAGCTTTTTGTTTGGCATACTTGTTTAAGAATATGTCCCTTCTGCCAATGGCATATCAAAATTGAGATTACTCTCTCTAGAGAAGCTTTCTGTCTTAAGGATTTTTATAATATCCAACCTGCATTAGATTCGTAGAATGTGACATCAAATATTCACAAAATATTTCACATCAGCACTTGACTAATAAGACCAAAGGGATTTTTCCATACAGATTCTGATTTTTCTTTAGCTCAACAAAACACCATAGATTGTTCTGACTTTTGTGGCTAAGTGCTACATCTTCTCTTTCATCATTCTTTAAATACATATTTAGTCCATTATAATCTAGTTTATGAAGTCTTCATAGTCAATCTGAAATCTTTTCCTTAGGAAATTTTCTAATTTTTCACTTGTTCCAACTATAAACTGTATAGTTTCTTTACATGTGTGTGCACATGTGACTACCCCACATGTGTACATGCAGAGGCCACAGGAGAATGTCAAGGGTCCTTCTCTTAATTCTCATCCACACTTTTAATAAGATGAGGTCTCTCCCTCAACCCAGAGGTACTGTCCATCAATGAACCCCAGCAAGTCTCTGATCTCCATCCTCCACCCAACCCCCCCCCCAATTGACTTGAGATTCAGTTTTGTGTGGCCACACCCAGCTTTTTACATGAGTTCTGGGGAGTCTTGGTAGTCTCTGGCTGGAGAGACTCTCATGCAAGTGCTCTTAAATACTGACCCATCTCCCCATCCCTGTATAGTTTCTTTTAAACACACACACACACACACACACACACACACACGTGTGTGTGTGTGTGTGTGTGTGTGTGTGTGTGTGTGTGTGTGTGTGTTGCACAGTTTTGGTGGCAAATAGCTGTATTCCCAGCAGCCCAGAGGCATAGATAGGAGAGTTGCATTGTAACCCCAGCATCATTTCAGGAGGTGAACATGAGGATCAAGAGTTTAAGACTGGCCTGGGCTACATGGCAGCACCCTGTAGAAAGAAAAGACAAGACAGAGAGGGAGGGGAGGGGGAGGAAGAGAAAGAAA
>PVHP010022907.1:0-27770 GCA_004024765.1 Zapus hudsonius
ATCTATCAGAACACATTCATTTGTTTGTGGGGGACACCTGGATCAAACCATGACACCCAGTAAATCAGATGCACCCAAGCTTCAACCAATCACAGGAAGCCAAGCCTCAGTCAATCACATATAGATGAGCCTCAGCCAATCACAGGTAGCAGAGCCTCGGCCAATCACATACAGTCAAGCAGTAGCCAGTGATAAACTGGGAGGGAAGTAGAAAGGAAGAAAGGAAAGGGAGGGAGGAATGAAAAAAGAGAAGAATTGGGGGGGGGAATGAGGCACACACCTTTAATCCCAGCACTGGGGAGGCTGAGGTAGGAGGGTTGCTGTGAGTTCAAGGCCAGCCTGGGATTACAGAGTTAGTTCCAGGTCAGTCTGGGCTAGAGTGAGACCCTACCTCAGAAAACAAAAAGGAAGGAAGGAAGGAAGGCAGGCAGGCAGGCAGACAAGTTTGCTCAGTAGTTAAGGTGCTGGATTGCAAAGCCTAACAGCCTGGGTACCCACACATAAAGCCAGATGCAATGTGGCACATGCCTCTGGAGGCCCTGACACATACCTATTCTCTCTCTCTCTCTCTCTCTCTCTTTCTCTCTCTCTGCTTGCAAATAAATAAAATATTAAAGAAAAACGAAAGGAAAAAGGGGAAGAAGGAAGGAAGGGGAGAAAGTGAAGGAGGGAGGTACGCACTGTTGGTGATGCTGTGGATATTGTACTTGGAGTCTGAGAAGGACTCAAATTTGACTTCCTCGCTGTCCTTCAGAAGAATGGGGGACAGGAGCTGACCTAGGAGAGGACAGGGACATTCATGAGCCAGAGCTGGCCTCGCCCACCTGCGCCCTCTAGTGGCTTGCTCTCCCGTTGGCAGGCTTGGGGAAGGCAGTGCTCACATGTGCCCCTGTGGACAGGGCTCTGAGGAGAGCAATGGTTTCCTGTTCATCAGGGACGTGAACAAGACAAAACGACTTGCCTTTTTTCATAGTTTTTTTTTTTTTCCAGACAGGGTCTCCCTCTAGTTCAGACTGACCTAGAACTCACTCTGTAGCCCAGGCTGGCTTCAAACTCAGGGCAATCCTCCTGTCTCACCCTCCCTAGTACTGGGATTAAAACTGATTGGTTTCAGTAGGGGTAACATTTATAAAAAATAACATATGAGAGCTGGGCTGGGCGTGGTGGCGCATGTCTTTAATCCCGGCACTCTGGAGGCAGAGGTAGGAGGATTGCCATGAGTTCAAGGCCACCCTGAGACTACATAGTGAATTCCAAGTCAGCCTGGGCTAGAGTGAAACCCTACCTCGAAAAACCAAATAAAATAAAATAAATAAATAAATAAATAACATATGAGGGTGGGGAAAGGGGACGAAAGAGGAGAGTATTGGGAACCCCACTAAGTTATACTATATTCAAGTATTAAAGTTCTCAATACAAAACTGGCCAGGCGTGGTGCTGCATGCCTTTAACCCCAACACCGGGGTGACTGAGCACCCCAGTGAATACAAGGCCAGCTTGGGCTAGAGCGACACCCTGTCTCAGAAAAACGCTTAGCAAGCAAGAGTCCATGGCTTTATCCCAAACAACAAAACAGGACAAGGGGCCAGAGAGGTGGCTCAGTGGATAAAAGCGCTTGCAAAGTCTGACAGCTTCTGCTTGAGTCTCCAGTACCCATGAAAAAACAGATGCAAACGTGGCCTATGCATCTAGAGTTCCTTTGTAGTGGCAAGAGGTCGTAATACACCCATTCCCTCTCTTGGCAAGCAGAGAGGTGTTCCAAGTCACGGCTACAGTGCTTGGCCTCTCTAGCAGAAGGGTCAGAGTTACAGGCCTGCTGGGTAGCCAAGTAAGAGCTGCACTCCACCAAAGAAGAAAGATGGAGACACGGGTCAGATTGCCATGAGTTCAAGGACACCCTGAGACTACATAATGAATTCCAAGTTAGCCCAGGCTAGAGCGAGACTCTACCTCAGAAAACAAACAAACAAACAAAAAAATCCAAAACAAAACAAAACAAAAAAGGCTGGGGGGGGCGGGACTAGACAGGGCAGTCAGTACAGTAGCACATTAGGACGCCAACATGTTGGAGGCTGAGGCAAGAGCACTGCTGTGAGCTCCAGGCCAGCCTGAGCTAGAGTGAGAACTTAGGAAAAAAATGGCTTAGGGGTTAAGATGTTTGCTTGCAAAGCAGAAGGACCCGAGTTCAATTCCCCAGTGCCCACATAAAGCCAGATGTACAAAGTGGCGCCTGTGTTTGGAGTTCATTCACAGTGGCTGGAGACCCTGGTGTTTCCATTCTCTCTGTCTGCCTCTTTCCCTCTCTCTCTCTCTCTCTCTCTCTCTCTCTCTCTCTCATTCTCTTTTAAATAATAAATAAATAATATATTTAAAAAGACAAAAAAAAATCCAAAACCCTGTTGTGCCCTTTCTGTGACCGATGGCCTAAAACTGGGGCACCATGCCCTGAGCCCTCTTCCTCCATGTGTCAGTGGGTTTCAGGTTGCAGGGGAAGTATGGGGCTCCAGAAGGATGACACTCTGTCCCCTCCTGGGCTGGGGTGTGGTGACCCTTACCCATCATAGCTGTGAGAGGCCCCCGGCCAGCAGCTCACCTGCAGTGGAAGACACCAGGAGGTTGTGGGGATTCCAGAGGAAGAGAAAGCCCCTCTGGCCTGGGGAGAAGAGGACCTCATAGGGTTCCATGTACTCAAAGGAGAGGCTTGAAGTCATGTTCAGAGGGTAATCGGTATACTGAAACAAGGCCTGACACGAGAAAGACAGCCAGGAGGTGGGGAGGCGGCTAGGGGGCTTGCTTGTAGAACATGCTGGTCTGGATTCAATCTTCCCCCACCCTGGTGTGCCCATAAACACCCTCCCCACCCCCACCTCCACAGGAGCAAATGAATGTGATTTTTTAAAAGAGGGCTTGGAGCACTTGGGAGGCAGAGATATCTCAAAATCATTAAGAGGTCGAGGCCACCCTGAGACAATGAATTCCAGGTCAACCTGGGAAATAGAGAGACCCTACCACAGAAAAAAATAGTGGGAGAGCTGGGCATGATCTCTGCCTTTAATCCAGCACTCAGGAGGCTGAGGTCGGAGGATCACTGTGAGTTCAAGGCCAGCCTGGGACTACAGAGAGAGTTCCAGATCAGCCTGGGCTAAAGTGGGACACTACCTCGAACAAAACAAAACCACAAAAATAGAGGGGCCAGGAATATAGCTGAGAGGGTACTAGTGTTTGCTGGGCAAGTGTGCCAACCTGGCTCTGTTTCCCCAGTGCTCGGGGCATGCAGGACTTGTAGCCCAAAGGGAGGCACAGACAGAAGTCTTCAAGTTTGTGGGCCGGCTAGCCTGTTAGGCGGAGCATTGACGATGGACATGGCGGTGTCCTCTGACTGCCACATGAGGCTATGGCACATAAGTGCCTGTATTCACACACACAATAGAAAACAGACAACTAGGACTGGAGAGATGGCTCAGTGGTTAAGGTGCCCGTTTGCAAAGCCCGATGGCATGGGTTCGAGTCCCCAGTGCCCATGTAGAGGCAGATGCACAAAGTGGCGCATTCCACTGGAGCTCATCTGCAGTGGCAGGAGCCCCTGGTGTGCCCATTCTCTCTCTCCTTGCAAATAAATAAATTTTAAAAAAAAGACAGCAGAGTCACTTGAGTAAGAGACCACACAGACAGAACCAACTTCCAGTTTCCTGGAGCCTTACTGAGGCTGACTGTTCTGTGGAGACAGGACACACAGACCCAGAGACAGACCTGGTCGTGTGTCCCCAGTGCTGAGGCTGAGAAGTGCCCACGTCGGCAGCAATCGCTCAGCCTCTAGACTAAGATCTTCCAACCCCCCCTATTCCTTATAAAGAGCCCAGCCTAGCACTCAGGAAAAAGAGGCAGGAGGATGGCTGTGAGTTTGAGGCCAGGCTGGGAATATATAGTGAATTCCAGGTCAGCCTGGGTTACAGTAAGACCCTGCCTAAAAAAAAAACAAAGAAACAAAAAATTCCCCCCCACACCCCACAAGCTGACCTGACCACATGTGCTTTCCCACGCCCATGCTCCCCCATGCCCATGACTCACCCTTCCAGTGGTTATGACCATCACCCCGATCTGGGACAGGGAATGGAAGTAGAAGACACCCCCCAGCAACCCCTCAAGCTTCTTCTGCAGAGCAAACAGAAAATTCTCATGTGACTGAGCCATTCACACGGTCACTGCTGTAGACTGCTTGGCATTGTGTGCTTCATTCTAAATTTAAGTCCACATTATATACTCATTTCAAATGAAGGAATGGCTTCTTTAAAAAATTGGGCAGCTGGACGTGGTGGGACACGCCATTAATCCCAGTACTCAGGAGGCAGAGGTAAGAGGATCTCTCTGAGTGTGAGGTCACTCAGGGACTACATAGTGATTTTCAGATCAGCCTGGGCTAGAGGGATAACCTGCCTTGAAAAAAACAAAAAAACAGGGGTGGGGGGTACTGGAGAGATGGCTCAGCAGTTAAGGCGCTCACCTGCAAAGCCTAACAACCTGGGTTTGTGTCATGGTTTGATCCAGGTGTCCCCCACAAACAAATGAATGTGTTCTGGGTAATCGATCCTCAGCTGATGGCAGTTTGGATTTTACAACCTCACTGGAGCTGTGTTGTTGGGGGCGGGCTTATGGGGATTATAAACCAACTTCCCCTTGCCACACCTTCCTGCTGCAGTTTCCAGTGCTGTGGCAGAGGTGATGTCCACCCCTCTGCTCATGCCATCGTTTTCCCAGGATGCCAGGATGGAGTCTCCCTCAAGTCCATAAGCCAAATAAACCCATTCCTCCACAAGCCGCTTTTGTTTGGGTTCTTTCTGCACAGCAACTAGAAAGCTGACTGCAACAGTTTGCTTCCCCCATACCCAAGTAAAACCAGGTGCACAAAATGGTGCATGCATCTTAAGTTTGTTTGCAGTGATTGGAAGCTCTGGTGTGCCATGCCCATATTCTCTCTAGCTCTCTCTGCTTGCAAATAAATAAAAAATTTAAAAAATATTTCAGCTGGGCTGGTGGCACATGCCTTAAACCTCAGCACTCAGGAGGCACAGGTAGGAGGATCACCATGAGTTCGAGGCCAGCCTGGAACTACATAGTGAATTCCAGGTCAGCCTGGGCTAGAATGACACCCTACCTCGAAAAAACATGATAACAACAAAAAATGGTAACTTTGTATTTTCAAAATATTTTGAGAGACAGAGAGAGAGAGAGAGAGAGAGAGAGAGAATATGAATGGGTGCGCCAGGCCCTCCGGCAGCTGCAAACAAACTCCAGATGCATGTGCCACTTTGTACATCTGGCTTTATGTGGATACTGGGGAATCAAACCTGGGTCATTATAGGCTTTGCAGGCAAGTACCTTAACCTCTGAGCCATCTCTCCAGCCTCCTACTTTATACTTTTGAGACAAAGAGTCACTCTAGCCTAGGCTGACCTGGAACTCAGTCTGGAGCCCAGGCTGGCCTCTAGTCCATGAGAACCCTCCTGGCTCAGCTGCCTGGCTTATACTTGTGTGTAATGTAGGGCCTTTCCCTGTTGTCCAGGCCGTTCTCAAATTTCTATGGTCGACTGACCCTCCTCCCTCAGCCTCCCAAGGAGCTGGGGTGATGGGTAGTATATACAGCTTTTTTTCTCTTTTTTTAAATTTTATTCATTTTGGTTTTTCGAGGTAGGGTCTCGCTCTAGCTCAGGCTGACCTGGAATTCACTCTGTAGCCAGAGCAATCCTCCTACCTCTGCCTCCCGAGAGCTGGGATTAAAGGCCTGTGCCACCATGCCCGGCCTCATTTTTTTATTTTCATCTTCTTACCATTCTTGGGAAGCTAAATTCCTGGAAACTATGTCCTCCGTTATTTGAGAAGTATACCGTAGTATCAGATAGTAGTTCTCCATGCATGTATGCAAAAACTTCTTCATTCATAATCTGTGGGAGGCGACATAAAAAGAACAGTGTCCTTAGCCGGACGTGGTGACGCACGCCTTTAATCCCCGCACTTGGGAGGCAGAGGTAGGAGGATTGCTGTGAGTTCAAGGCCACCCTGAGACTACAGAGTGAATTCCAGGTCAGCTTGGACTAGAGCAAGACCCTACCTCGAAAAACAAAAAACAAACAAACAAACAAATAAAAAACAGTGTCCTTAAATTCCTTCCTGGGCGGCTGGGGGGGGGGCCTCGCCGTCATGGCCTCGGGGCTGGGCGGCTGACCGCTGTGCCCCGAGGGTGGGCGGACGCCTTGGGAACACAGCCGCCTCCTCCGAGCACTTCGAGAAACTGCAGGAGATCTTCCGCGGCCTCCATGAAGACCTCCGAGGGGTGCCCGAGCGGCTGCTGGGAGCGGCCGGGGCCGAAGAGAAGAAGTTGATCAGAGACTTTGATGAAAAGCAACAGGAAGCAAATGAAACGTTGGCAGAAATGGAGGAAGAACTACGCTATGCACCCCTGTCTTTTCGTAACCCTATGATGTCTAAGCTTCGAAACTACCGAAAGACCTTGCCAAACTCCATCGGGAGGTGAGAAGCACGCCTTTGACAGCCACCCCTGGGGGCCGAGGAGACATGAAGTATCGCACATATGCCTTAGAGAATGAGCAGATGAATCAGCTACAGTCACCAAGGGCATTGCTTCTACACGGCACTGAAAGCCTGAACCGGGCCACCCAAAGCATCTCATCGAATTGCCACCGAAACCGACCGGATTGGCTCAGAAATCATAGAAGAGCTCGGGGAGCAAAGAGAACAGTTGGAACGTGCCAAGAGCAGACTGGTAAATACAAAAGTCCAAAGATTCTCCGCTCAATGTCCAGAAAAGTGACAACCAACAAGCTGCTACTCTCCATTGTCATCTTATTGGAATTAGCCATCCTGGCTGGTCTGGTTTATTACAAATTCTTTCCCAAGCACTGAGCTTCCTGTACAGAAGGGTTTGTGGACCAGAACCTTGGCCCTGCGAATGAATGGCGTTAGGGATATTAAATAAATGCGTTGCTGCTGTGGGCTAGCACAAGAATGCACTGTATAGCCAGACTGGGAGGAGGGAGGGTGATGGGAAAGCAACATAAATGTGAAGGAAAAGCAACAAGACCAGTATGATATATCAAGGTAATAAATGCTGTTTATGACTTCTTCAAATTAAAAAAAAAGAGATGGTTCCTTCCTGCTCGCTGTCATGTGCTGCCCTCACTTCTGGGTAGAGTGACCCCCAAACTCATCACTGTGCTGAGAAGTGACAATGGAACATTCACACCCGGAAGGCTCAGGGACCCTTGCTGAAGAGGTGGGTGGGCAGAGGAAGGGGAGGAGTGCTGTGGAGCAGGGTAGTCACTGCACTCATAGCCTTCCAGCAGCTGTTGTCATGGATGGTGGAGGAGGGTGGAGAAAGGACTAGGTGGAAAGAAGTGAGTGAGGACACAGGAAAGCAGCAGGAAGGGGCTGTGTTCCAGATCCACACAGTGCGTCTGATGCAGAGATTAGCTCGGCTCACACACAACATCCAGAGCAGTCCAGACTTTTTCTCTGATGCGTGGGTCTTAGCTTGAAATATGTAATGTGCAATGTGGAATATGTAATATGGAGTGGCATATGTGGATAAAACCTATAAAAATAAGCCAGGAATAGGCGTACACCTTTAGTCCCAGAAGTCCGGAGGCAGAGGTAGGAGGCTTGCAGTGAGTTCGAGGCCAGCTTGAGACTACAGAGTGAATTCCAGGTCAGCCTGGACTAGATAGAGCCAGTCCCTCCATGAAAAACCAACCAAACAAACAAAAAGTTAATACGGGGCTGGGGAGATGGCTCAGTGGGTGAGTAGATCCTGAGTTCCATCCCAAAACCAGTGTAAAAGCTAGGTGTGGGGACAGCCTGGGGAGGTGACAGGACAGTCTGGGAGCTCACTGGTCAGCCTTTCTAGCCAAGTCAGTGAGCCCCAGGGTCTTCCAGAGACTGTCTCAAACAGTTAGGTGGGGAGTAACTGAGGAGACATCTGCCATCCAACTATGTCCTTCACACTCAGGTACATGCATATGCCCACACACCTGATCGTGCCCCCACACGTGTGCCCACACATGTACACACATGTGCACACACACCTGATCATGCACACACGTACACACATATGCACACATGTGCACAACCTGATCATGAACACACACATTAAAAGCACAGAAAGGAAGAGTCTACTTACCAAACAAAAGTCTAACTTTTGCAAACAGCAGTTGTCAATGTGAAGATGGGAGACAGGATGTGAAATATCTGAGGGAAGATAATTATCCAAGTGCATAACGATTCATAAGTATGTGAATTAATATTGTTATGCTTTTTCCTTTTAAAAATATTTATTTATGAGAGAGAGAGAATAGGCCTCCAGCCACTGCAAATGAACTCCAGATGCATGCACCACTTTGTGCATCTGGCTTTACATGGGCATTTCAAAAATCAAACCCAGGTCCTTAGGCTTTGCAGGCATGCGCCTTAACTGCTGAGCCATCTCTCCAGCCCCTGGTATGCTTTTTAAAATTTTTTTAAAATTTATTCATTTTCAAGCAGAGAGATACAGAGAGAGAGAGAGAAAGAGAGAGAGAACCAGGGCTACCACCTTGTGGGTCTGGCTTATGTGGGTCCTGGGGAATTGAACCCAGGGACTTAGGCACTGGAGGCAAGTGCCTTAACGGCTGAGCCATCTCTCCAGCCCTGGTATGCTTTTTTTGAGATAAGGTCTTACAGGCCTGAACTTGCTATATAGCCCAGGTTGACATAAAGCTCATGACAATCCTCCTGCCTGCAGCTCTTGAGTACTGGGGGCATATGTGGATAAAACCTATAAAAACAAGCCGGTCATGGGCACACACCTTTAGTCCCAGCACTAGGGAGGCAGAGGCAGGAGGATCACCATAAATTCAAGGCCACCCTGAGACTACATAGTGAATTCCAGATCAGCCTGGGCTAGAGCAAGACCCTATCTCTAAAAGCCAAATAAATAAATAAATAAATAAATAAATAAATAAATAAATAAATAAGTAAATAAATAAATAAATAAAAAAAATTCAGTTTATGGCGGCTGGAGAGATGCCCAGTGGTTAAAGCATGCTTTCAAAGCCTACTGGCTGAGGATCGATTCCCTAGCACCCATGTAAAGCCAGATGCACAAAGTGGAGCATCTGTCTGGAGTTTATTTGCAGTGGCACGCCCCTACACACACATGAAAATAAAACTAAAAGAGGCTCCGGTTTCAATAAGAATGGGTGTAAATGCAAGTGCCCTGCTCCAGGCACTGCTGGTGAGCATTCCCCTCCACAGGAAAGCACATGGGCACACACGCGCACGCGTGTGCACACACACACACACACACACACACACACACACACACACACACAAGAAACATCAGCTTGGGCCCGAGGCTGTAGCTCCAGTGGGGAGAGGGCTTGAACACACAAACCAGGTGTCATCCCAGCACTTAGGAGGCTGAAGCAAAAGGATCAGGAGTTCAAGGTCAGATGCAGCTACACAGTGAGTTCAAGGCCAGGCCTTGGCCTAAAAAAAAGAAAAGAGTGGGCTGGGGAGATGGCCTAGTGGCTAAAGGCGCTTGTTTGTAAAGCCTGCTGCCTGGTTCGATTCCCCAGGACTCACGAAAGGCAGATGCACAGGGTGGCGCATACATCTGGAGTTCATTTGCAGTGACTGGAGGGCTTGGTGTGCCCATTCTCTCTCTCTCTCTCTCTCTGCCTCTCTCTTTCATACACACTCTCTCAAATTAAATATATAAAATATCTAAAAATGAAAGGCAATATGCCTACCTGCAGCAGAAGTCCAGTTGTGAGAACGGAAATCAAGAAGATATACTTTATAATTCACTATCAAAAGCAATAACTCACTAGAGAACTGTGCTGACATCACTTCCGGTGTCCCCACCTAAAAGTAACGACCACAGTGGTAACTGCAGAGTTAGACACTGGCTCAAAAGGTTCTGAAAACACCAACAATAACCCTTGGTGGATTCTCAGATGTTGGGAACTTTGTTTCCCAGGGTCTAGCACGATTTTCCTATTATCTTCTGATGTCTAAATTCACTCCCACCCTGCTTCCTTCTCAAAATACCCCTTGGGAGGGAGGGAGGGGCTGGTTAAAGCCTGTGCTCAGGAGCCTGATGACCTGAGTGCGGGTCTTCAGTCCCCACAGAAAGCCTGACACAAGTATGGCACATGTCTGTAACCCTACACACATTCACACCACACTGGTACATGTGCACACATACACACACATGCACACACATGTGCACACACGCATACCATGCTGCTACATGTGAACACATACACACACAGAGACATGCACACAATGCTGATACACATGCACCCATACATACACATATACACATATGCACACCACTCTGATACACATGCACACATAAATACACACACATGCACACCACACTGGTACACATGCACACACACACACCATGCTGGTACACGTGAATACACACACATATGCACACGACACTGGTACATGTGCACACATACACACACATCACACTGGTACATGTGCATCGAAACACACACACATACACGTACACATACACACACCACACTGGTAAAGGTGCACCCACCCACGCACACCACACTGGTACACGTGCACACATACCCCCACACACATACACACGCACACCATGCTGGTACACGTGAACACACACACATACACACATGCACACCACGCTGGTAACATGTGCACACATACACATCACACTGGTACATGTGCACCCAAACACACACACACACACCGCTGGTACAGGTGTATCCATACCCACACACACACATCCACCCACATGCACCCCATGCTGGTACACATGCACACATACACACACACCACACTGGTACACGTGCACATATTACATACACACATACCACACTGGTACACGTGCACATATTACATACACACATACCACACTGGTACATATGTACTCATACACACACATGCACACCAAGCTGGTACATGTGTACCCATACACACACAAACCCTTCTTTTGGCCTCCAAAGGTCTCTTAATGTTCTTCCATCCCCTTTACGCTAAGGGACACGGTGACCCTGAACCTGACTTCAGGTGCACTTCCAAGGGTTAGTAACTAAGTACCGCAAACCGTCGAGGGATGGTGAGGGGGACGAGACTGCTCTCAAAGTTGTTTTTAGTGAAAAAAAGCTGTTTCCTGAAATAAAAAACAAAAGAGCAAACTGAGGACAACTATCTACATCTAGGGGACAATGGAGCAGGGCTAGCCCTGTGCTACTTGACCAGATCTTGTCTGAGGCCTGTGACTCCAGCACTGGGGAGGCAGAGGCAGGAGGATCGCTGTGAGTTCAAGGCCAGCCTGAGACGACAAAGTGAATTCCAGGTCAGCCTGGGCTAGAGCAAGACCCTACATCTAGAAAAAGAAGAAAAAAAAGGGGGAGGGTGCTGGAGAGATGGCTTAGCAGTTCAGGCGCCAGCCTGCAAAGCCCACGTGATGCACAAGGTGGCGCATGCGCCTGGAGTTCATTTGCAGTGGCTGGAGGCCCTGGAGCGCCCATTCTCTCTCTCTCAAATAAATAAATAAATAAATAAATGTTTTATATATATATATATATATATATATATATATATATATATATATATATATATATATATATTTGTTTTTGTTTTTACAAACTCTCTTGCCCGGCCAGGCAGGGTCTCACTCTAGCCCAGGCTGACCTGGAACTCACAGGGATCCTCCTCCTACCTCAGCTTCCTGAGTCATGGGATAAGAGGTGTGCACCACCATGCCTGGCCTACCTTTTCTTTTCTTGACATGGGGTTGTAGACATAAAAAGACAACATGTTAACCAGGCACAATGATGTATGCCTGTCATTCCTGCCGTCTGGAGGCTCAGGGGAGAGGCCCACCTGTGCTGTAGTCTCAAAAAAGAAGAAAGTCATTTTTTTTTAAGACTATGGTTTGTTGAAGCCACAATGTGGGTCCTGTGAACTCAGTATTGAGGTGTTTGTTTTTCAAGGTAGGGTCTCGCTCTATCCCAGGCTGACCTGGAATTCACTCTGTAGTCCCAGGCTGGCCTCGAACTCACGGCCATCCTCCTGCCTCTGCCTCCTGAGTGCTGGGATTAAAGGTGTACCCACCACATGGGGCCAAGGCTTTTAAGGTATCTGCTGGAGGCCTTCTGTGTGTCTCTCTCCAACCCTCCTAGCTTGACTATGGTCACCCTGCTAATAGCTTGTGTGAAAAGGAAGAAAACAAATGATCACTCACCCCAAATACAAAGCCATGTTCTTGTTACAAGGATGTCTTATCACTTTTGTGAAGGAAAATTTGAAATACAGGACATCCTAGAGAGCCACAGGGTCAGAGGACAAGGAACAGGTGGTGAGAACAAGGTTGTCAAAGTTTAAATGAATCTTAAAATATTTTATTTGCAATGAGAGAGCGAGAATGGAGAGAGGGAGGGAGGGAGGGAGGGAGAGAGAGAAAGAATGGGCACACCAGATCCTCTAGCTACTGCAAATGAACTCCAGATATGTGCTACTCTGTGACTCCTTAGGTTCAGCTTAGGCTTTGCAGGTAAGCGCCTTAACTGCTGAGCCATCTCTCTGGGCCAAGGTTGTGATTTAACATTGCAATATGTAGGGTGAGCCAGGCTTTGTGGGGCAGGCCTGTCGTCCCTGCTCTGGAGAGACTGAGGCAGGAGGATCAGGGATTCCAGGAAAAAGGAGACTCTGTCTCCATAACAACAAAAATTAGAGAGAAAAGCAAGTGAATCCAGGTCGGGAGAGATGGCTCAGACATTAATGGTGTTTGACTGCAAAAGCTGATGGCCTGGGTTTGATTCCCCAATACCCAGATAAATCCAGATGCACAAAGTGGCACAAGGATTTGGGGTTCATTTGCAGTGGCATGAGGCCCTTGGCTTGGACATTCTCTCTTTCTCTCTGATTTCAAATAAGTTTAAAACAAGATTCACCTGCTATTTTGACGTACATCTGCTGTCCCAGCCCTCAGGAGGTGGAGGAAGGAGGATTGGAGAAGTTTGGGGACATTCTTGGCTACACAGTGGGTTTGAGGCCAGCCTGAGCTACATGAGACCCTATCTCAGAAAAACATAGGTAAAGTTCTTGTCACACAAGCATGAGGACCTGAGTTCAGGTCTCAGCACTCATGTCAAATGCCAGGTAGGGTGCCGCACACCTGTAAAGCCACCACTGGGTACCTGGAACCCTGGGGCTCACTGGCCAGTTAAGTCTTACCAAAGTGGTAAGCTCCAGATTCAGTGAGAGACTCTGTCTCAAGAAAATATGGTGGAAAGTGATGGAGGAAGACCAGACATCCACCTCTGGCTTCTACAGGTGCATGAGCACACAGGATGGGCCTGGTGAGCGCCATTAATCCCAGCCAGCCTTGGGAGGCAGAGGCAGGAGGATCACCGTGAGTTCGAGGCCACCCTGAGACTACAGTGAATTCCAGGTCCACCTGGGCTACTACAGCCAGACCCTACCTGGAAATAAAAAATAGAACTGCTCTGTTCCCTGCTGGACTGAAGGGAGGATTTGAGATGAAGACACATACCCCTTCAATTGATTGTTGGACATTAAACAATTTTCCTGTCCTCACCACGTGCTCCCTAGAGGGGAAGGACGAGAGACCCTTGGTCAGCATGTTCTTGATGGATCCTCAGCAGGTCACATGACCCCAAGGATGGATGTGTGACCACAGAGAGATGTCAACAAGGGTCCTGAGAACTTTACTCCGCTCCAACCACTCCCCAGGGAAGGCCTTTGGGCTCAAAATCAGATTTCTCCTTTTCCTCCCCACCGAGTTTCTTAAATTTCCCTAGCTCAGGGTGCACAGGACTGAGGTTAGAAGCAGCCTATATTCCAACGTGATTATAAAAATAAACGCAATTACGCAGATCAAGCCAGGCCCCGGGGATTCGATGAACAAGTCTCTCCTGAAACGGGACACCAGACCCCCATCGCGGGCGTCTCTCTGGCCCTCGGGGAACTTTACAGACATGGTCCCCAGTAAGGTGGGCGCAGCGCCGTCTACAAAAGCACCGCGATCTGCGTGTGGTGGCACCTGTCCGGGTCACCCCAGTACTTGCTACGGATCCAGCCCAGGCTGCTTTCGAACTCGGGGAACCCTGGCAATCCCTCCCCAGGCCAGCAGGAGCTGGATGACGCCGTGCCCCGCCGTGCCCACGGGGCAAGGTGCTGGGTCAGGACCGGGGCGGGAAACGATCTGCCGAGTGCAGCAGGTGCCAAGATGGCCAGGCGACCCGAGGGGGGACCCACGGCAACCTCCAGACACGCCCCCCGCTTCCTGCCGGCATCCCGCGCGGTCGGGGAGCGGGCGCTCGCGGGGTGGCATGGAGCCCGCGCGGCCGGGGAGCGGACCCGAGTTCCGCCCAGCAGCACCCCGAGCCCCCGGGGGCCGCAGCGTCCACCTGCACAGCGACCGCGCTGCCACCAGCGAGCACAGCTGCACGGCCGCCAGCAGCGCGCCGGTCCGCATGGCTCCGGCTCTCCGGACTCCCAACGGCCGCCAGGCGTCGCTGCCGAGCCGGAGCATGCGCACTACCACGCGCTCCTTGCGGGCTGGCGCACCCTGCAGACACGCTGCGGCTCCATCGTGACGCTGAGCATGCGCACCTGAGCCTCTTGAAGCCCAACGCGCCCGCTCCAAGGCGGGTCCCGGAAGCGTGAGGCACTCCGGAACACCGCGTAGGGTGCGAGCATGCGCGTGCCGACTTCCCGGGAAGCCCGACGACTCCCAGCGCGCGCCTCGGCTCTCGCGCCTGCGCACGTCCACCGCGCGCCTCCGCGCCTCCACAGGGAAGCCTTCCATAGGTTTATGCGCGTGGGGGCCACGTGATCGGAAAGGGCGTGGCTTGAGAAGCCTCCGCTTGGGCTTCGCTCAAGCTCCGCCCCTAAAGCGTCCCGCATCGGGCCACGCCCCCTCCCCGAGTCCCGCTCACGCGCGGAGCGTCACGTCGCTCCCACCCGGAGAGCGGAAATGACGCAAGTGCCGGGCGCCGCCAGTATGGCCGTGCCATGGCGGCGAGCACAGGTTGCGTGCGTCTTTGGGGCGCCGCGCGCTGCTGGGCGCTCCGCCGGCCGCTGCTGGCCGTCGCGGGGGGACGAGGCTCGAGCGCGGCCGGCGCGTGGCTGCCCCGAGGCCGGAGCGCGTGCGGCGCGTGGTCCCCGTGGACGCCGCGCGGCGGGAGCGTGGGCTCCGCGGCGGCCGCTCCGCGCCGAGCGCTGTGGGACGCGGCGGGCGGCGGCCGGGGCGGCGGGGCGTCATCCTCGGGCGGCGACGATGGGGTGGAGGGCGGCGCGGAAGAGACGGCCGCCGGCGCGGCAGGAGGCGCGGCCGGCGGGGAAGGCCCGGTGATCACGGCGCTCACGCCCATGACCGTGCCTGACGTGTTCCCGCACCTGCCGCTCATCGCCATCACCCGCAACCCCGTGTTCCCGCGCTTCATCAAGATCGTGGAGGTGAGCGCGATGCCGGCCCGGGGTCCCCGCGTGCCCGCCAGGCCTCCCGCCGCCACCCGTGCACCCCGGGGCACCTGCGATCCCAGGGCGGCATCCCTGAGTGCACCCGGGTGTCTCCCTGTCGCCCCCTCCCCGTTTTCTGCGGGTGACACCCCTCTTTGGGGACGGGGTGGGGTCCCTAATTCAGCCTGCCGCAGGGGTCTCACTTCAGCTCGCTGGCCGGGTTAACAGGTGTCCGCGCATGGCCTTTTCGCTGCTCTGTATCACATCCAGCCAGAGGATCCAACATTCTAGAAGGGGGAAGGAGGGAGGACGCACCAACGTAGAAACCCCCGAGAGTGCAATCAGCACAGGTCTCTGGCCCAAGGCAGGAACCTTGGGGACACTCTGGAGCAGTGGAAGCGCTCCAGATTAACCAGCCGTGAGGAGGGCGGGAACGAGGGAAGTCATAGAAAACCGTGGGATTTCAAAGTGGAAAGTTTTCAAGCGCTTTTCCCTCAAATCTAGTACCCTCCCCCCTTTTAACTTGTGCAAACTCCAATCCATGGACACAGTACTTATCAGTTAACTGTAAGCAAGGCCATAGGGTGAGTCAGCCTCCCCACTCTGCCGAGGCAACCTCCGGGAGCCCCCTCCCCCTCCCCCTCCTCGCCCACAATGCTGTGTGTGTGAGCCACCTCCAAGGTCCTGGGACCCCTGAGCCAGACCCTATGCCGTCACGTTGTGATCCCCCACCAGGACCTTGATATATTTTTAAAATATTTATTTGAGAGAGCAATAAAGGACAGACTGGGCACACCAAGGCCTCTAGCCACTGCAAATGAACTCCAGACACGTGCCACCTTGTGCATTTGGCTTTACGTGGGTCCTGCGGAATCAAACTCTGGTCCTTCTGTTGCAGGCGAACGCCTTAACTGCTAAACTATCTCTCCAGCCCCCCCCCACTTTTTTTTGTCATCTGAGAGGTGGACATATTGTACATACATATTGGAGCTATTGTGGAAGTTACAGGCAGGCCTGTGTGTAAACGTTTTTATTTTATTTTATTTCTTTGAGAGAAGATCTCACGTAGTGAACTCTGGGGAGCCCCACACTAGTCAGGGTTGGCTTGCCCCCACACCTGACTGGCATAGGTTTGCTGGCTTTGAGAATAAACTACTGCTGTTGGCTAGTCATGACTTCTCAGAACTCTGTCCCAGTGACTGGTGGCATCTGCAGCTTCAGGTCCTCTTCACCCTCCAGGCTTCGGGTACCAGGATTATCTGTCATACCTGGTGGTTTCCCTCTTGAGAGACAGGTGCCCTCACCCCAGCACCAGACAGAGCAAAGCCTCGGCTCCCCAATGGCTAGTTGAGTTGCTGAGGATAGCACTGGGAAACCGGCAAGAGGAGGAGGATAGCCTGGGCCACAGTGTGAGACTGTGACCCCCCCCCCTTCCATGGTTCTTGGGCCCACCACAGGCCTCCTGTGTCAGAAACTCCTTTGGGTTAACAAATGTTGGTTGTGAAGATGACCTGGGAGTTAACCCAGGCTTGCTATCAGCTGAGCCCAAGAACCATAACCAGATAGTCCCAGAGACCACAGCAGCCTGAGCTTGCCATTGAAATGACCTCGAAAAGGCTTGCTGGGTGGAGGGGTTTTGAATGCCCATCCATGAATAACAGGTGTGACCCAGAAGTAGCTCCCAGAGAAGTTTCTGGAGTAAATTACCCAGGGTGCATGCCATCCCAAGTTTTTTTTTGGGGGGGGGGACAGGATCACCTTCAATTGACCTTCAGCTGAAGGCAAGGGTGCCTGTCTTGTCCCTACAGTGATTGATTTGTGGTGGGCTAGCAAGTCAGTTTTTTGCCTCTGGCTGTTTGCTTTGCTTTTCTTCTAGAATCATCTAGGGCTCCACCTGGTTCGCACCCCTCTCTCCATCCCCTACTCCACATTGTCCTGGGTCTCGTAAGCCCGTCTTTAGGACCATCTGGCAGAGCATGAGCTACTGTCAGAATGTCAGCCTTACTGGGGTCATTCTCCTGCTCTAGGTCAAAAACAAGAAGCTGGTGGAGCTGCTGAGAAGGAAAGTCCGGCTAGCCCAACCCTATGTTGGCGTCTTCTTGAAGAAAGATGACAAGTGAGCGGTTCCCTGTGTCTCTCCTGGAGGCCATGCTTGCTTGCCATTACCCTCTAGTGGATTACCCTGCGTTCCTTCTGGAAGCTGCCCTCCACCACAGCCCTCTCTAGTGGGCTCGGAGCCTTTTGCCTTGTGCTGAAAAGAACCAAGGACTCGGGTGACAGCACATGTCATTAAGCTTGGTGTTATGGGCATGGCACAGCTCTAGAGCTCCTGCCTAGAAGTCACAGTGAGGGCTGGGAGGTCTGGTGAGGGGTAGAGTGACAGCCTAGAACCACAGTGAGGCTGGGGGTGTGGTCAGGGGTAGAGTGACAGCCTGGACCCCACAGTGAGGGCTGGGGGCGTGGCCAGGGGTAGAGTGACAGCCTAGAACCCACAGTGAGGCTGGGGACGTGGTTGCTGGCAGCACCAGTAGAGAAACAGCCTCTCATGCTGACGAGCTGAATTGAGCCCTTTGAGCTCAGGTGCCCTGCATGGCTTCTGCTGGGCCCAGCCGATCATGTTATTCAGAACAGCACCCAGTGGTGAGGTGTCAAGTTCTAAGCCCACATGTGCAGAGAAACACCCACCTGGGTATCATTTCTTATGGTAGTCCTGACTGATGAACATCTGCCAGAGCCCGTGTGAGAGCCCAAGGCGGCTACTCTGGGGTTTTGGTAGTGGCCTGTAGGGGCGTCTCTTGTCTCTCCCTCCTCCCTCTCAGCCCAGGGCTCCCCATCGCCAGGCCAATGCGCCCTTGTGTTCATCTCCCTCAGCAATGAGTCGGATGTGGTGGAAAGCCTGGATGAGATCTACCACACAGGAACGTTTGCCCAGATCCACGAGATGCAGGACCTCGGGGACAAGCTGCGGATGATCGTCACAGGGCACAGAAGGTGCGTGCAAGCCTTGAAGACACTGTCATGCGTGTCACCAGTGACAGCCCAGGAGTGTATGACACCAAGTTGAAAGGGCAGGACCAGGGCAGGGTGGAGACACCGTAGAAAGCTGTCCCAGGCAGCAGCGGCTTGGAAGAAAGGTTCAGACACCAGGCCTGAACCTCAGAGGGTCCCGAGTTCCTGCTGCACTGCAAGGGACCTCACATGCCTGGCAAGCACTCCCCTGAGCTACACCCTGGGCCCCTGTCTGCACACCTTCCAGGCTCAGCGCCCCCGATGCCTGCCTTCCACAGATGTACGGGCACAGTGACTCCAGGCAGGTGGTGCAGGCCTGTCGTCCCGTGCTGAGGCAGGAGAATTGTGGGTTTTAAGCCAATATGGTTGATACTGAGACCGTGTCTCAAAAAACAAGATCAAATGAAAACAGGCAGCTGCTGGTTCTCCCTCAGTCAGCTGGCTGCACCTGCCATCTCCCAGGATTCAGCCACTCACTGGAGAGATCTGGGGTGACCGTTGTGAATTAAACATGGGCTGAGTGTTCTTGCCATTATTCCCTGAACAAAGTAGTCACACGCTCCCAGTCTTGACATTGGGTCAGGTGTCACAAGCCCAGAAGAGGCGACTTAAGGTCCACAGGAGCACCACGCATGGTGAGGCTCACCTGCCAGGCCATTACTTGGGAGGTGGGCGCAGGAGGATTATCTTTGGCTACATAGTGCGTTCAAGACCAGCCTGGCTTTGTACTTAAGACTCTGTCTCAAAACAAAAAGATGAACAGGGCAGTGGGCCATGTGGGCAAGGCCACTTTACAGTGATCAGGGAGGGTCTCCACAGAGGTGGTGGTGAAGGGATACAGAGCAGGGTGGACAGAGCCTGATATTGGCTGGCCTGGCAGCTTGGGGTGGTGTGGGGGTGTCCCAAGCTCCTTCCCTTAGTTTGGCATGCGGAATGTTCCCTGAGGTCCATGCCATGATGGTGATGCCCTCACCTGTGCCTCCTCCCCCCTCAGAATACATATCAGCCGGCAGCTGGAGGTGGAGCCCGAGGAGACAGAGGCAGGGGACAAGCAGAAGGCCAGGAGGAAGTCAAAGCGAGGCAGAAAGGAGCCGGAGGATGGGCTGAGTGCCAAGTCCCAGCTGGAGATGTTGACAGAGCCCTCCTCCGAGGCCCCCAGTGAGGTGCTCATGGTGGAGGTTGAGAATGTCGTCCACGAAGACTTTCAGGTCACTGAAGAAGTGAAAGTAAGTGAAGGAATCCCTTGAAGGAGTCACCTGCCATCCTCAGAGAGGACTCAGGCCCTCCTGAGGACTGAACCATGGAGAGTCTTGGTAGGATGCTGGGAGGGGAGGCCACAGCAGGGCTAGGCTCTTCCTTCACTGCTCACGGAGGAGGTGGGATTTGAACCGGGGTCCAGCTGCAGCTCATGGCTGCTTTCTCCTGCAAAGGAGTAAGGGAGGGGAAGGAAGCTGGGAGCCCTGTCTGCATGAGTACTCTGGTCACTCTGATCTCCTGTCAGGACTAGGCAGCTTTCAAAGACCCCATGGATGGGACCGCAAAGCCTGCAGGGGCCTGGGATGCATCTGCTTGCCTTCCCAGTAGCATGTGGGCTGTGTGAGCTCTGGGCTGCTGCAGAGCTCCGTGGGAAAAGTACTGCAATTGGTTGGTGTTTACTGCCATGGCCTCTGTCACTGGCCTGGTGAACAGTCTTGTTACTGGACACGGGAGGCCCTGAGGGCCCTGGCTGTGGTCGTATTTAAAGAACTTGCTGAGGTTGTCTCGCCCTGGGCACAGCCATGCCACGAGAAGCTGTGCTGGCACTCTGGCATGATGAGAGGTGGTGAGGAAGAAGTCAGGTCTCTGCTGTTTCTTGTGACCTCTGGAAGCCAAAGCAGTGGACAGGCTCACTGGATGGAGTGCCCACCTTGGGCTCAGGCTGATGGGCTCAGGTGGAGGGCAGGCAGGCCTTAAGGAGTAGACGATCCTGATGTGGTGGTGCACACTGGCACTTGGGTGGTCAGGCAGCTGGATGACTGGAATGGTGGCTGACCTGGGCCGCACTGTTGCTGTTCCTGGATTACTTCGGAGGTCATTGTACACTAACACTCCAGTTCATCCACGGAGCTGGGTGAATAGCGTCTTGGGACAGCGGTAGGCCGATGGGAATAGCCACCCAGGAGAACGTGGCAGTGGACAGCTCTCATTTATTATATAGATAAAGGTTGTTTATATAGAGGAAAAGGGACATAGGCAGCAAGGGGATTGGTAGAGGCAGGGTAATCTGTGGATGTCTCATGAGTGGATTGGCAGGGGCCAGTAGCCTGTGGATGCCTAGTTTGCATAGATAAGTTGTGGGGAGTCTTTCTACGTGACTCTAGACATGTATAGAATGGTGATGGCTGCAGAGGAACTATAGCCTTATTGTCCAGTTTTGTTATTACAGCTGGAGTAAGTTTAGGCCTTGAATTGCCTGCTTATCTCAGGGCTCACTGTGGCCTGCCTTGAGGGCTGGAGGTTTAGGATCAAAAGAAGAGGATGGCAAAACGCCTTCCGGGTCTCCGAGAAGCTCAGAGATAAGCAAGTCAGAGACTTTATCGGGGTTTCAGCCAGTCTCAACTTCATTTAACCCTATATCCTCCGCCTCCCTTCCCAGACGGCTTGGCCCAAGCTCTGTTTTAGTTTTAGCTTTTCCTCCCTTTGCCCATGACCTCACCATGGGTGACCTAGGGTTCACTCACTGGCTCCATTAGGTCAGGGTGGGTAAGACCTGGGGCAAGAGCTGGGGGTGTTCTGGGCCATGTGTGCCAACCTGCTTGGCAGCTGGTGCACGTGACTGTCATGGTTCTCTTGCCAGGCCCTGACTGCTGAGATAGTGAAGACCATCCGGGACATCATCGCCTTGAACCCTCTGTACAGGTCAGTGTCTGTAGGCCTTCCATAGCCTGGCTGGCTGGCAACTCAACACATAGGAACTGTTCTGTGCCAGCCTTACCCTGAGGACTGTGCTACCCTCCTGCCTCTGCCTGGGTGTGGCATTCAGACTTGAATTGCTATGAGGGCTTTCCCTGTGCTTGCATCTGCTGCCCCCAGACACATGGGGCAGAGCGCTGAGGTGGGTCCCGTAGTCCTGGCTGGCAGGGGCAGAGTGTTGAGGTGGGTCCTGGAGCCCTGGCTGGCTGCAAGCGTCTCTTGCAGGGAATCAGTGCTTCAGATGATGCAGGCTGGCCAGCGTGTGGTGGACAACCCCATCTATCTGAGTGACATGGGTGCCGCGTTGACGGGTGCCGAGTCCCATGAACTGCAAGACGTCCTGGAGGAGACCAACGTGAGTGGCGAGGCCAACTGCCCCTCAGCTCCAATTTGGGTAGCCATGTTGTGGTAGATCTTCAGCTTTTGGCAGGCCTCATCCGTAGGGGTCTTCATGGAGCTGGATGTGATGGGCCTGCTCCCCTCTGCCCGGTGGGACACAGTGGCTTGCTTCCTCTGCCAGCAGGTCTCCTGGTCCATGGTGGTCCCTGCCTCTGACGGTTCCCCGCCGCCCCTCCTTCTCTTGGTAGATTCCCAAGCGGCTGTACAAGGCGCTGTCCCTCCTGAAGAAGGAGTTTGAATTGAGCAAGCTGCAGCAGCGCCTGGGCAGAGAGGTAGGTGAGCCGGGGCCACGGCGCTCGGGGAGCCTCCACAGGCTGTGGGAGGTCAGCCTGGCTGCAGTTTACTTCTCTTCGGGGTCTTGTGGCCTCGGCTGGCCCCCAATTCCCAGGTTCAAGCCATCCTGCCTCCTGTGGCAGGCAGTGCTCCCTTAGTGTGTGTGTGGCTGAGCATTTGGGCGTCTCATCCCTGCGTAGCGCCCAGACCACTTGGAGATGGGAGGACTAGGGGCCAGGGCCTGGCTGATGCCGCCCGCAGGTAGAGGAGAAGATCAAGCAGACACACCGCAAGTACCTGCTGCAGGAGCAGCTGAAGATCATCAAGAAGGAGCTGGGGCTGGAGAAGGACGACAAGGATGCCATCGAGGAGAAGCTGCGTGAGCGCCTGCGGGAGCTGGTGGTGCCCAAGCACGTCATGGATGTGGTGGATGAGGAGCTGAGCAAGCTGGCCTTGCTGGACAACCACTCCTCGGAGTTCAAGTGAGCAGCACGCCACCACCCCTGGTGATCCATGTGCACCCTCAGCTGCCATTCAGCTATCACCACAGGCCTGTCCAAGTGTGCCCGTGCCACTGCCCACTGACGTCCTCCCACAGGGACACCCTGTGCTCCCACCATAAAATCTTCCGTGTGTCTCTGGGGCCACCCGACCCCCTCGGTGGTGGCTCTTCTGAGCACGTCTTCTTCACCTGTGCAGGCCTGCCCTCAGTTTTCTTGCCTGTGTGGGGTGTTTGTGTCTAAGCCTCCCTCCCCTAGCCCACCCCTGCACCACTCGGTCCTGGGAAGGTCATCGGGTCTTAGGACGGGTCACACACAGGCCGCCTCACCACATCCTGTGGGCAGGACTCCCTCACGGCTCTCTGTCCTCACAGTGTCACACGTAACTACCTGGACTGGCTGACGTCCATCCCATGGGGCCGACACAGTAACGAGAACCTGGACCTGGCTCGGGCCCAGGCGGTGCTGGAGGAAGATCACTATGGGATGGAGGACGTGAAGAAGCGCGTCCTGGTGAGGCCAACACCTGTCTCTGTGTGTGTGGTGTGGGGCCACAGTGGCAGAGGGTGCTGTGACAGGCAGGGGCCTGGCCTCAGTCCCTCCCTGGTAGAAAGCAGGCTGCATGAGGTGAGTGAGGGCCCGTGAGCAGAGGCTGTCCAAGGCGGCTGGGTCCTGCTGATCACATGAGGTCTCCCTTCCCGTCCCAGTGACCGCTCAGGTCTGGCCAGCTGGCCTTCTCACTCTTTATTGGCAGCTTCCATAACCACAGACATTACGCCATGATCATGTTCTCCCCCCCCCCCACTTTCCTGTCTGATCCACGCCATCATGTCTCCTCCCCCCGCAATTAGTCTCTTTTTGTTTTGATGTTAGCATCTTTTCCTCCTATTATGAAGGTCTTGTGTAGGTGGTGTCAGGCACTGTGAATATCAAGGTCATTTTGCATCTGGAAGTTTGTGTTGTAAGCAGTCCTCCCCTTCCTTTGACTCTTACAATCTTTCCCCCACCTCTTCCCAATGGACTCTGAGCCTCAGGAAGTGTCATAGAGATGTCCCCTTGCTGAACACTCCACTGTCACTTCTCAGCACTATGGTGTCTTTTGAGTTATCCCATTGGTCACCGCCATCTGAAAAAGAAGCTTCTCTAGACAAGTGAGAGTAGCATTAATAGTATACACATTTTAAAAAGTGTTTATAAGGCAGTTTGGTGAGCATAATATATGAATTTAGTCAGACAATAGTAGGTGTCACTCCCCTAGGGCTTATGATCTCCGCCATAGGCTCCCCCCCCCCCCAATGTAGGGTCTCGCTCTAGCCCAGGCTGACCTGGAATTCACTCTGTAGTCTCAGGGTGGCCTTGAAATCAAGGCAATCTTCCTATCTCTGCCTCCCGAGTGCTGGGATTAAAGGCGTGCACCACCACGCCTGGCTTCTGCCATAGGCTTTGACTAGCCACCAGGGAGTCCCTCCAGTGGAGCAGGCCTCCAGTCCAGTCAGAGAGCATTAGTTTCCTCCACAATAGATGTGCCACTATTGCCCAGTTGGCCCATTTGGCCTGGCTGGCCAGTCTTAAGGCTTGCAAGGTCCACTGCTGTTCACCACTGTTGAGGACTTCTCTCTCCCATAGGGCTGCAGGCAGCCATAGCTTTTTCCAGCTTTCTGTCAGCTAGTTAACACCACTTTTTCAAATTATTGGAATGTGGGTGTATGTATGTGTGTATGCACGCATGGGCATGGGCACACCCATCATGCACTGCAAACGGTCACCAGACTCACGCACCACTTTAGTGTCTGGCTTTATGTTGGGGAATTGAACCCAGGCCAGCAGGCTTTGCAAGCAAGCACTCTTAACTGCTTAGCCATCTCCTGCACTCCAGTTGGTCCTTCTTGAGTGCCCAGGTAGATAAAGGTAGTGTGCAGGCAGCAAACTCAGCAGCAGGCAGCCTGCCCACTGAGCACACCACACCTCCGCTCGCTCGCCCTCAGGAGTTCATCGCTGTCAGCCAGCTACGCGGTTCTACCCAGGGCAAGATCCTTTGCTTCTATGGCCCGCCAGGTGTGGGCAAGACCAGCATCGCCCGCTCCATCGCCCGTGCCCTCAACCGCGAATACTTCCGCTTCAGTGTGGGGGGCATGACAGATGTTGCTGAGATCAAGGGGCACAGGTAGGTAGGCCCTCTGCCCATGGGCCAGAATCTTGTGTGCGTGCCCATGGCTGCATCAGGCCAGGCTCAGCGCACCTGGCCTAGCCCGTGAGAGTGGAGGGTGTGCCCAGGTTTGCAGGTTTGCCCTGCTTCTGCCAAGACCTGCCACTGCTTCAGTGGAGCTCAGGGGAGAGCATCCACCACAAGTTTGTGATCCTTGGTGGGTGCCATCCCCAGTGCCAAAAGGAGAGATATTTGGGGTATGATTTGTCATCTGCCTCTGTCCCTGCTACGAGGGCACCTGGGGGAGGGGAGGGTCAGCAGCTGGGAGGCCAGCCTGGGCTATAAGGATCATGATAACATCAGCAAAGCCTTCCAGGGGCACAGTCACCAGGCCCACCATCATTGCTCCACCACACATCACCCAGGGTAGTCCTACCCTCAGGCCTTTGCCCAGGCTGTGCCCTTGGCCTAGAGTGGTGGCCCTCACTTCATGGGGGTGGGGGATGGCTTCACAGTAGCGTCATGGATGCCCCAGCCCTAGGTGGGTGTCATGCTGGCACCATGAGCTGTGGCCTGGTGAGTGTCTGCTGTCCCTTTGTGAAGACCCTGTGGGCTAGGGTTTTGGGTAGGAGTGCCAGCTATGGGAAGGGCTCCCTGGCTGGCCTTGTGTTGCTGGGATCTGGCTGGAAGAGCATGTTGGTGTCCCCAGTTTGAGCACAAGGTCATTTGGGGTGGTCTGTGTCCATGGTGTGGACTTGTGTCTGGATGAAGCAGGCAGTGAAGGCCTGGTGTCTGCTGGCACAGTCCCCGAGCTGCCTTCCTCACAGGCGGACCTATGTGGGTGCCATGCCTGGCAAGATCATCCAGTGCCTGAAGAAGACCAAGACAGAGAACCCACTGGTCCTCATAGATGAGGTGCGTGTGGTTCTCCTGACTCTCCGTGAGGGGCCCTGGGAGCTGGTGGGACGTCATGTTTATCTGCCCTTCTGTCCCAGGTGGACAAGATTGGTCGGGGTTACCAGGGGGACCCTTCATCTGCACTGTTGGAACTGCTGGACCCTGAGCAGAACGCCAACTTCTTGGACCACTACTTGGATGTGCCTGTGGACCTGTCCAAGGTGCGCTGGGCCCTTGGCAGGAGGGGCACGCTGGGGGCGGGGCCAGCCGTTTAGCACTCCCCCCTCCCCCCCAGGTTCTGTTCATCTGCACAGCTAATGTCACTGAGACCATCCCGGAACCGCTGCGGGACCGCATGGAGATGATCAACGTGTCTGGCTACGTGGCACAGGAGAAGCTGGCCATCGCAGAGGTGGGGCCTCCCTCTCCCAGAATGGGTCCTAGAACCAGGGAGGCACCAGGGAGAGCCCAGCTGCAGCCAGTGGACCCTAGCTCAGGTGTTTTAGAATGGGGAGCAGTGGGACCCTTGGGGTCCTCCAGGACTGCGTAGTGTCCCGGTGGCTCAGACACTGTGGGCAACTTTGCCAGAGCTTAGGGGTGCAGTGTAGGGGACAGGTCTGGTGATTGGGGTTCAGCTTCAAGAAAATCCACTGAGCCAGGGAGGTGGGCAGGGTCAGGTGCCTGCTGGGGCCTCTCCAGTGTCCCCTTTGGGGACAGACTGACCTGTCCTGACCCTGAGGCCCTGTCCTGCAGAGGTACCTGGTACCCCAGGCCCGCACTCTCTGCGGCCTGGACGAGAGTAAGGCCCAACTATCGGCAGACGTGCTGACACTGCTCATCAGGCAGTACTGCCGGGAGAGTGGTGTGCGCAACCTGCAGAAGCAGGTGGAGAAGGTGAGCTGGCTGCCGCACCGCCCCCCCACCCCACCCGCCTCTCCGAGAGCACTCTCCTCCCTCCACATCTCTGCGCCCACAGGTGCTTCGGAAGGCAGCCTACAAGATTGTGAGCGGTGAGGCCGAGACGGTGCAGGTGACACCGCAGAACCTGCAGGACTTCGTGGGCAAGCCTGTGTTCACCGTGGAGCGCATGTACGATGTGACGCCGCCGGGCGTCGTCATGGGCCTGGCCTGGACTGCCATGGGTGAGCTTCCGGTGTGACCCTGCCCAGCAGGCCTCGCCCCCACGGGCTAGGTGTGCAGGACCCACCAGCTCATATCACGCCCGCCCAGGAGGCTCCACGCTGTTCGTGGAGACGTCCCTGCGGCGGCCCCAGTACAGGGACAGCAGGGAGGACAAGGACGGCAGCCTGGAGGTGACTGGCCAGCTGGGGGACGTGATGAAGGAGAGCGCGCGCATCGCGTACACCTTTGCCAGGGCCTTCCTGATGCGCCGGGACCCCGACAACGACTTCCTGGTGACGGCGCACATCCACCTACACGTGCCCGAGGTGAGCGCAGCTGCGGGAGCTGCTCTGCCCCGCTCCTGCCCACTATGGCAGCCGCTCACTGCCCGTCCCTGCCCCGCAGGGCGCCACGCCCAAGGACGGCCCGAGCGCTGGCTGCACCATCGTCACGGCGCTGCTGTCGCTGGCCCTGGGCCGGCCGGTGCGCCAGGACCTGGCCATGACGGGCGAGGTGTCGCTGACCGGCAAGGTACTGCCCGTGGGCGGCATCAAGGAGAAGACTATCGCGGTGAGTGCGGGTTCCGGCGGGCGGACGGCGCCCTCGTCTTCGCGAGCCCTGAGACCCGCTCCTCTACAGGCCAAGCGCGCTGGCGTCACGTGCGTCGTGCTGCCCGCCGAGAACCGCAAGGACTTCGCCGACCTGGCGCCGTTCATCACCGAGGGCCTGGAGGTGCACTTCGCCGAGCACTATGGCGACATCTTCCGCGTGGCCTTCCCGCTGCGCGAGGAGGCCGAGGCGCTGGCGGCGGAGCGGTGACCCGGGGGCGGGGTGGGGAGGTCGTGAATAAAGGCATCTGAGCACCCGCTGTCTCCTCCGTGCTTCCTTCCTCCCGCCCGACAGACACACAACACACGACTGCAGTCGGCACAGCACCTGCGCGGCTTTATTAA